>JAHZMV010006854.1:0-45620 GCA_027743765.1 Coecobrya sp. COE2
CAGACGAGTTGTCTCCCTGCAGGTAAGTTAGGTAACACAGTGAAAAGAGAATAAACCACGAAAAAAAATTTCTAAGCATTGATTCATTAAAAAGACAGCATGTATTGGAAAACAACATGCATGCAAATTAATTAAAATTAATAATAATTAGTAAATCGAAAAAAAATCTTTACTCAGGAGGAGGCAAAGCAAACAATAAAAAAGAAAATTGAGCAAGTAAGAAAAGAACTCAGTTTATGAGCGACTATTTCAGATAAATAGGGTAAAAAAGGCTGAGTATAATATATATGTATGTTATATAGCGAGAGATAATAATGGACTCAACGAAATTTGTAGGACTGCTGATTGTTAGTGACCACAAGCCATAAAATTCTATCAAAAAGCAATATAAACGGGACATTGTTACTTGGCTGATGATGGAACACGTAGAAAAGTCTAGAGAGTGGACACAGGACAGGTTGCTGACAACAGAATTAATATTCAACCTCATTTAAGAGGATCACGGTCGACACAAAGATTATTAAAGTAATGACATATTTTTTATGCAAGAACATTGGACAACATTCAACTTTTGTTCTTCTGACTCGGACGCAAAGAGATATGATTATGATGACCTACTTGACTTTTGATTATTAGGTATTCTGAAGCATTTTTTTTGAGACTTACATCGAGCGTCCGATAGTCTGGAACAGTTTCTTGGGATAAAAATGCAAACTTCATTTCGTTGTTGCGGTCAGTCAGTTTGTTCGCCAAGTCAGCCCCTTGATACGTCACTGGCTTGTGAGTTTTTACCACGACTCCTGTAAGGGTGCCAAAAAGTCCACATCAATTCAAAAATTTAGCAAAACAATGAACAAGTTACGCACGTACGAATTTTTGGCAAATTTTTAATATATAAGTAGTAAAAAAATGATTTTGGTACACAGGTACACACTGACCTGTTTTCAATGAGATAAGAACTGGAGGTCGATTTACACCGCTAATCCATTCCGCTGCAGTGGTGGCCGGCGTTGGTGCCACAGTGTCAGGAAATATATCATCTTGAAATTGATCACTCTATTATATGCAAAAATTAACAGCAGCATAAACATAATTATAAGTCATGTTGGTTATAGTTGATATAAATATAGTTCCATTGTGCCCCGATGGATATTTAGCAATTTTTTTTTTGCTTTAGGTACTATTTTGTTTTATTTATGTAATAAATGACGGAAGAAAGCTGATTAATTACTTTAATGAGGCAATTATTATGTTCAAAATGGTTGTATGTAATGACAATGAGAAACACTGCATTTTTTAAAAAGTGTATAGTGGTTACCTTCCTAGGAACAATCATTGAGATTGGCTCACATAATCCTTTGATTGTATGCAGCTTGTAAAATCTGGCAATTTCACAGCGATACACATCGCAACCTCGCTTGGGCATCCATCCAACCCCTCTCTGTGTTCAATCAGACAAGTTCATTCATTCAGTCAGTTTTAGATATACATTTAATAGAAAGGCAAAATTGAAGCTTAAAAGTCAGAGATAATCAGAAAATACGCATGTTTGTTTTGTTGAAATACGCGTTACAAAACTGAACACTAAAATGAACAGAAAACGCATACTGCAGCTCTTTTGCACGATGATTTTTTTAGACACTTGCCTTTTGAGCGCAACAAAGAAAATGATGAAAAGTATATAGTTCCAAATTGTACAAATGATACCGGAAGGAAACAAAAATAAATGTAGATTTGACGCATTTTTTTTCTTTCTTTCCAAAAATAGCTAAACTGTCTTTTCAAACGCTCGTTTTGTAGACAAAGTAGAAAACCAAGTGTCACAGACAGTTAGTCCTGCACTGCAACATGTATGTATATGATAAGATGAATGAAAAAGCTGCAGAAAGATAAAGCCTGCATTTATCAAAAAGTCTTGATCAAGCTTATCCAGACACTTGATTGATGGTTTCATATTATTAGACTTTAGAAGAAGATCCTGTTCAAGTGTTTAGTTAGATAAAAGCCCGGGTCGTTTTGTTTCGTACCTGAGGGGATCCAGACAGGAACTGATTGAGGTAGTACGACCATGGAGGATGATCCACCATTTCATAGTATCTAATGTTTCCATCCCCTTTGCCGGCCAGATAAAGCATTCTGGTATCGTGATCATAATACGGAAACAACACTCCAGACGAAGAGTCTATGATTTCACAAGCCAGTGGTTTTTCCAAGTCGAGTCCATCCCAGATTGCAAACTGCCTGTCAGAGTAGCGAGCAAACCCTGTGGTTAACAGACGACCTGTGTCCCCGAGGAAGACTACTTTGCTGGCTTTCGTTCCTGTATGGCATTGTCCTTCCTGTCATTTACCAAAGTTGGCATTAGGACGGATAACTTTCTTTATGTAGTTTGAAAGAAAATGAGGATTCGGAATAGGTTCTCTATGGTTTTGATTGATAACCCGTACCTGTAACACTTTGCCCGTTCTTGGATCAATAATTCTCAACTTCTTGTCTTTGCACGTTGTGGCCACTAGTGAGCCGTCACGACTGAAAGCGATGCTGTAGATAATGTCAGGATGACAGTCTATCACGGTAACTACTTCGGCTTTGGTAACGTGCCAAATCACAATCTATCCCAAAATAAAGCAAAATGTGATGTCAGGATTTTTTGTGGACTATAAATGTGTCTTCTGACAAATAATCAAGAATGATAATATGTATGCCGTTTCTACTTCTCGTGAATGAAACGCATCTTACAGTGTAATCAAATCCCACAGTAGCTAAAATATTGTCGGCTGTCGGATGCCATTCGACAAATCCAACTCGTCGTTTGTGACCTGTCAATTGGACTAGACAGTCTGTCAAATTCGCTGTAAGGCCTCCATCTGGAATATACCAAATTTTGACTGAAGCGTCGTCTGAAGCGGATGCAATTATGTTGTCATTGAAAGGATTCCATTTGATATCAAGGATGGCTCCAGCATGTCCTGTTACTTTAAAGGTATTATGGTGCTCCAACCGGCCGTACTATGTAATTCGATTGGAAAAAAACAAAATATTGTGCTAATATGAAATTAAATCCGTCAATCATCATAAAAAGTAGTTTGTGTATTATGTTCTGTGGTGTTGTGTCAATGACACTCTGCGCGACCCCAGTTGAACGACGCATGCCAGGTATGGATCATGGAAACATTATTTCCCGTTATAACATATTCATTTGAATCAACTTGTTACCTTTTCAAGAGGTAGGACAAGGAATGATCCACCGCCAGCCACCTCCGTTACAATCGCGATGAATTTTGGATTTACAGCACAAAATCCACAGTCATGTGCATTTCGTGTGATTTTGATGTTATCGTAGCACTGCTCCTTCCTCGCCGGTTGTCCGTACACGTGCCGAAATTTTGACGCTCTTACTCCGCGAAACCCCATCTGAAATAAGAAGATATAGCCTTCATATAGTAAATCCCATTTTCCAATATTTTGCGTTGTTTCATATAAGCAGGCCTTAAAGTATTAATAAACCCTTTTCTCTTTAGCTATACTACTACTAAATCATTAAGCTGCCTGATTACAGATTTTATGATTATTGAGGTGGAAATTTTTTTCATAGAAAAACACATATAGTAGCAAATAGAGTCACGGCCAACGGCCTCAACTACCTGCATATTTACCATTTCCATAATAACAGCAATAATAACGACCCGAACGTGAGAGGCTCAAATAAAGTGCCACCATTTATGTAATATATTATGGAGTACAACAGAGCTCTTTCTTATTATAAATGCCTTTATTTTAGCAAACCAACAAATAATTTCGCAAACAACCCGAAAAAGTTTGTAAAAAATTGACAAACTACACGGTTCACTCAACGGTCACAAAAGTGGCAACAAACATTGATTTTTTTTATATTGAAGCAAAAAATTGTAAAAATAGTTTTAGTTTTGCCGGAGGCAGCAGCGTTTGAACGCGTACATACTCACGCACGCACATAACGTGTCACGTAAAAATGTAATAAATGTAAACTACAAAAACTAGCAGAACAGTTAAACATGCTATGTAATTATGATGTCGCCGTTCATTATCGTCAATCAATACAGTGGTATACACGACATCAAAAAGCACTGAACTCATAAAAGCAACAAAAAAGCCGGCAGCAATTTTTGCCAAGTTCAAAGTTACAATTTCGCAGTTGAAATTTTTTTTATCATAATAAAATATCCATCATCCATCCACATTCACAGAACACAGAATGTCATTAAAGGAAACACAATGTTGTGACATGAACAAATGAACAAAATATTTTGCATGAAAAGCAACTGTCACTCTGACCACTACTCTTTATAACATTCCATAAGCATATATTTTATTATACATTATATTTTTTGCAACTTGTGTGCCTGATGACGCATACAAAAACAAGAACGCGGTGGTTTTCTGCTCTGCTCTCCCTTGAGAAGAAATGGGAAAAGTTTGCGAAAGTTGGAACTTGGAACGCTACATTTTGGAAGAATCGATCCGACTGCAAATGGATACAACGTGACGTTGTTCGTGGGCATGGAATTAAATGAACTGATTACACACAGCAGCTGCCCCTAACACATCGCACATCACCACATAGAAAACGGCTCGGCGTTCTTAACTTCAATGCAATTAAGATGATCATAAAAGGCTAATTGCACCAACAATCTGGTCGATTAAATGGCAGATATGAGAGAATATGTCTTCATTTTAAACTACTTAAAAGAAGCAGACAATCCGACGGCCGACACACGACTGATGACTCGAATGACTATATAATATGACCAACTTTAACTCTCTTGGCTGAGCAAGTACAAGATAAGAACAGGCACTGATGTTGGTAATGTGGACAAACGAGGCACTCGTTTTGTAACATTTGCAGGATCAAAGCGGTCGGAGGAATGAACAAAGTGAAAAAATAGTTCCCAGTAGCTGCAAAACGAATTGCACACAGAGATATATTATTATTATGCATAAAAGAGAGGACAAAGAGGCACACCGAAGCCAAAGTAAAATGTGACGACACAAGAAATTATGTATTATTCTCCCAACTTGTAATAATCCAAGTTATTCATGTAAAGTAATAATGATCTAACATGCTAACAATGATTTAGAAAACTTGAAAAGAATCACTGTTTCTTTCTGCTACAACCAGTGGTAATTTTACGGTTGATTGTGGTCACTATGTGAGTGTGAGTGTGTGTGTGGCTGTGTATGAAAAAACAAAAATGCAAAACAGTTGCAATGTCCATTATGGATACCACGCAATATGAATAATAATATCATAATTCATAACAATAAAAAGATGTGATACAGGTGAATGATCACGAAAAGAAGTAAGCACTAACAACAATGCTCTTAGGAGTTGAAAACCACATTGCCCATTTTTCGACGAAAAACTGAACCGAATAGTTTCTTTTTACTTTCGCGTCATCGACATTTCTTTGGACGAACAAAATTAATCAACTGCACATGCACAACAAAGAACTGAATTAGCTCACAAAAATTAGCACTAGCATTTATTTCGATAAAGTGGAAACGGCACTGTTGTCGCAAGCGAATAGCCAGAGGATTTTACAAGAGACAAGACTGGGGCAAAGTGAGAAATATCAAGTTGTCACAATGTCACATTTTCTACAAATGAATACATACCTTAAACCTGTGTTACTTTTTAAAAAATCACAAGACACTGGAACAATTTTTTGCATTACAGCACTAGTAAACGTACGATTTTTCAAGATTTCATTTTTAACAGTTGGGATACCTGACATAATTTTTTAAAGAAATCTCAATCGCAATCATCCAGACGTGTCTAGTCTGTTTGAATCTACGTGATCAACTAAGCTTGCCATTGTTCTTAAGAAGATCTGTCTTAACCGTCAGGTCTGTTGTAGTACGATTTGCCAAAAAAAAGAATCTCTAATGCCTCATAAAATTTCAATAAACAACTTTAAGGGAAATGGATTCGTTAAAAACATGAATTTCATTCAATGAACAATAAATAAATTATATTATTCAATAGATAAACACACAAATAACAATTGTTTTGTATTATTATTGTTACTTGCTACATTATTTGTTGTTGTTACTATTATTATTTACTTTTCTTAAAATGAAATCAAAAGGAATTGTATCTACATAATAATCATAGTAAAATAACCCATCGGCTTATCAAATGCGTTCACGCTAGCAATTCAATTTATACTACGCTACTATAAAAAATTATAGCCCTCTGATCTAGAAGAAGAGGAACACAGCCAGAGAGTAAAATTCATGCAGTTGAGTAACATGATTTTGTTGACTGCAACAACAATAGTAACAGCAACAACAAAAATAAAGATTTTAAATATTTATTTATGACTTATAAATTACAAACAGACGTCATCGCTGAAAATAAAACATTGAATCGTTCAATAAAATTACAACAATTATCATGTTTTGTCTGTCGGTCTGACCCTACACAAAAATTCATTTAACACAATTCGATTCATTCTTCACTCTCAAGTTTGTTCAAACTTTTTGTATACCATTTTTATTTTTCAGCAATGTATTTACAGCGATTGTATGCCCCTCCGGCTTTTTAAATTAATAATAATGATGGAAAATGAAAAAAAATTTAAACAATATTATTAGCATTGTTTGCTTGTTAATCATTCCGACTACACCGTTAGCAGTTTTAAATACTTCTGTTACATTTAATGATTTAGATGGGTTAAGATACATCTACTTTCCACCTCACGATCACTGAACAATAATAAGCAAACAAAATAGTAAAATTACTTACTCTTGTATTTTCACATAGTAAAGAAACAATGATTTTAAAACAGGAACATCCTGTTTATCTTGTTAACCTTTTTCTTGGTTTAAAAATATAATCTGTCAATTACAATTAAACACCAGAGTATTTCCCACTAATTCACAATAATTTATCCAAGGGCACGTGTTTGAATGTGTTTTGAAAGAATGTTCACGGGGGTAAACTCAGATTACTGTTAGAAAATTAGCCTTTCCAACAATTTTTTATATTACTTAAAGGAAGGAGCATGATGACTACTTATTGACAATTACGATAAGTAATTTAAATAATTATTGTTTAGGGGGCGGTCAGAAAAGTTTCTCCACAGTTTTTTTTATTTACGTGGACAATGCAAAGAAATGAGGCACGTTGTAACCCAAGTAAAATGTTAAAGTCAACTGCTACTCAACACGTAATAAGAAATGGTTTTTCTACCGTCTTATCAAGAGTAGAATTTACACGAAATAAGCTTAGCTCCACACTTATCGACAGTTCAGTGGCTGTTACAGAGCAGCAGATATTCACTACACTTATATATGAGATCTTATTATTACTTACACACGACGTATGCTTTTTAAAGGTTTGCAAACAAGGTTTTTAGTTACGCCACACCATTTGCTGTTTCACGTAGATAAGCAATTACTGACAACTAGGAGCACATTCAACGTAGCATACAATAATATACCTCTCTAGCCAATGTAAATGTGTCATGTTCTACCTAAATTTTAATACTGCCAAAGGGCTGAATTAAAACAAAATTCAGAACAGAATAATATGCATAACTTGAGTAAACGCATAATAATATGCTTGTAAAGAGCATGGAAGAAGTTTTGTTTTAAGAGAAAAATTATGGGCTCATTTAGTTCATTTAGTTGGGTGTTGGTTCATGATTTAGCCAATGGGGCAACGTGATACTTAGCTTTATTTAGACTGCTTAAAATAGTGTTCGGTTTGATGCCCCACACTTGGGGATTCCAATTTTACGGTTATCATTGACGGATTGAATGACGATAAATGGTTACAAGATTAACGATTTAAAAAATCTACTATATTGAAAAAAGTTACAATAAAACAGACAGACATTCTTGGAAATCAATAAGCAAGTGGTGTTAAACCAGTAAGTACGTAATAAACGACTCTGTACTGTAAAATGCAAAGGAACATTATGCTCGTACAGTAAATACAATAAAACAAGCCATTTTTCTGTTACTGTGAGTTGTGGATGCGTAAAAATTACATACTTACGATAAATGATGATGATGATTATGAATAAGTTCATTATATAAAGTGCATAATATTTTGAATTTTATCTTTTGATACTTCTAAAATATTTTTTAAAGCTTTATACAGCGTGTAATCACCTCCATTAATTTGTAATGATAGCAATTTTATTTTCCCGTTCTGAAAAAAATGCACCAAACAACTATTACACGCATTGTTTCGTTTTACTAGTTTTAACTAGATCCGTTTTTGGTTGTATTTTCTCTGTTTGGGAAGAAGAAGGAATTTGTTTTTGGAAGAAGGGTAGAAATTAGGAAACAAAAGTAAATATTTATGGACCAGCCCTCCAGTGGAACCAAGTTTCAAGGCTTCTTAAAACCTGTCGGACAGCCAGCTTTGTCATACCTGACGTGAGTAAATATGTCGTGGCACTCGTTTTTGGTGTTATATAAGGAATTTATAATTTACACAAGTACAAATAGCATTTCCAATGATACTCCTTCGGTTTAATATGAAAAGAGGTCAAGTCAGTGGGAAAAATGTTTTATTCCATTGTACTTGTTTCTGTAATGCCACTCTGAAAAAGTTTAATGCGTCATTTGGAAGTACATTTATATTCGAGTCACTTACTGGCTTTGATGCCATTAAATTTTATATTAAACTATGATGACCACATTACTACCATGACCAATGAGGCTAATGATAAAGGACTTTATGGTTATTGTGATATATGGTTAAAAAAGGCTACGTAACGTTTTGTATATTCTGACGCTAATTCTGACAAAAAAGGAAAGATTCACTTTTATTTGAAGTTTGAAGTACCGTCATGGAACTATTTTGGTAGTGGTTTTTTTTGCATTTTTCAACGAAAAAATTCCACATGGAACGAATAGTTGGTTCGTGGCTATGAATACGAAAGTGCGAAATGCATGGCTCTGTGAATATTTAACCAAAGAGCTCAAAAAATAAATAAAATTTATGAAACTTTATGAATGAACAAAGCTACTTTAGTGGCATTATATTACATGAATCGTGAATACGGGGATAAATGCAGTGATTAGTATGATGACGGTGACGTATCGACGCACATTTTTTACTCAAATATTTTCTTATTGTTAACGCCTTTCGTGAATGAAGAAGGTGCATGATTTTGCATAAAATAATGAGAAGCATATAAAGCTATTGTATTTTAAGCATTTTTTTCACACCGTGGTTATTACTTCTCAGATGTGTGCAATTTGATTGGATATAATAATATAATTTCAGTGAAGTATTAAGTAATGCCGTTGAGAACGATGCAGATTTTAGAATCATCGCCATTATCTTGAACCAATTAGCTACCAAAATATTACTCAATCACGTAGACATTTTATTGAGCTCTGATAATAGAAAGATGTGATGATGTGAAGATGTGAGTTTATAAGAATAAACCAAGTCAGCTTAAAAAAATCATTGCGTATATATTTTCTCTCTGGGACTACAGCCCACACACCCAAAGAACCACAAAGCCACACGACGTTCTTTATACAGATCGATACTGATACTGTAGAAGTGATGTAGTCAATAGTGTAGTCTAGCAGCTATTATTAATGACGACAAGGTAGATTGAGTTGTGACGATCATGATGATAATTACGATAGTAGCATACGACTAACGACACAGCCACACTTGGCTCACACAACGCGAATCAGAGTCACACAGGTTGTGGTGGTACTTAAAGCTCATGTAGTGAAGCTAACAATGCTTGTAACGGCAATTAAATAATCTGTAAATTACAGAACCACAACATCTACCACACAGCCACACACTTGGCCAAAAGTCATTATCAGGGATGATTAATAATGCAGAGCAGTAATAATGGCGATGAAGGTGGGGGATGGCCGGAAAATCTGTGTGACATAAGTAAAAAATATATGCATATATCCAATGCACCTGATGGCTTTAACTTAATAAATAAAATGGTCTCATAATTATCTATACTTAAATCTGACTGGCGATGGTTTTTGCAGTTCCACTTGAGAGGAGAATCCCAAAAATTAACTTTGTATGTATATCCGTAATATATGAGACATTATCAGTTTTCATGTCTGGTGCAAAAGGCATAACGCGATGGATAACGTTGGGTGCATTTTTGACACTTATTCGTCAGCAAGGCGCCGAATGAATGTCGCTCAAAGAGCACATGAGCTTGCAAAGATTTTTAAGCGTCTAATAAGCGCAGTAGAGCATAGAGTGAAGAGATGCAGAATGCAGACAGGAGCCTCACAGCTTACGTACGTAATTTTACACGCTGCACTGCTACAGCAGCGTTCTATTCAATTCACTTGCATTTGACTGTTAAAATTCTCAGGAACACCTTATATCTGTTAAGATTACAACTGTCAATAGGTAAAATATGCAGGCAAATGAAATGAAAGGTTTTTGAGTACGCAGACGGAGAAATAGGAAAAGTATTCTCTAAAGGAAACGCTCTTCTTGTCTATTTAAACGTTTAGAGAGTGGGTGGCCCATCTAATTTATCGAATAATCTATTTGAATTCGATTTTTTGCTGTTAAGGAGTTAACGATGGTTATTAATCCTGGTAATAAGAATTTTATATTCTCTTAACATTTTAATTGCAAGAGGTGATGAGTATTTACTTATGCTGCCGCAGAGAAGAAATGAAAACAAAGAATAATGCATTGTATCATTTATCTGAGTGATTGCAAATATCAATTGCACACGTACACGGGTAAAGAGAAAAGCTCCCTAGATTTGATTTTTAATCAATTAAAGTGCATTTTAATTAAGTACATGTAACTAAATCAAATAGGATTATCGCGGGATTACTTTATATCAATCACATCTCAAAACCAATTTTAGGAGGGTATTTGATTTGAATGATTTGACTTTAATATTTGAAGAGTGACAGCTACTCCACCTACAGCTACTACATTTCTATGCTCCCGATAAGATTAAAACAGGTAAGACATGTATGTCGATAATCATACAAGCACTTGATTGCAATTGAATGAATGAGGTTTTGCAATTTAATTTGCGGTTTGAATTCATTGTTCGATAGAATTGACTGTTTGGTCGCAATGTGTGTTGATATTATTTACCTACAACAAGCTATAAATCATATTAACCGTCAGCAGCAACAACGGCTTAATGATAAAAAACAAAAGTTTTTGGGTAAATTTCGATGCAGTCTAGTTGTATGGAATTTAATGCTACGTCATAAGATAATGACTAATAATACATCAAGCAACAAAAATACATAATAACAATTACTGTAACTGTAACAATTTTATGTGTATTCATGTTGTTATTATTACACTGTGTAACAAAAATGATCTCACTCAGATAAAACACTCAGTTGAAAAGGGTAATTAGACGTGAGAAAGTTGTAAGAAGCAATTTCACGCAAGGTGACGATCTATTTCTTTTATAAAATTAAATTGTAATCAAAGTAATTGCATTGTACAAAATAATATTTTAAAGACTGACCACCTCGGTGGCACCTAAATAAATTCTCAACACACAGAGCTACATCAGTCCACACATTCATCACAGTGATTAAGATTAGTGCTGTAGATAGCATTGATGAAATATTTGTAACATAATTTTTTAGAACTGATTGTATTTAAAAAAACTACGAATAAAATGAGCTTTGTGCAGAAGGTAGGGACATGGCACATATGCATAAAAAATCACGAAAGTAATAAATAGTAAAAATAAACCATCCGTAAATAGTAGAAGTAATCACCACAAGTTTGGGAGAGTAAGGAAGAAAAAATTTGAAAGTTGAGTACCCAAAAACCTCAATTTGTCATAAAATATTTACAGATGGGTGACCATCTATAAATTTCAGACGACTCAAAATTAATTGTTTCGTACTCATAAAATACTCGTGAACTAAACCGAAGAAGAAATAACTTTTAAATTTCCTTATAGGATTTAATTTTAGTGTATGTAATTAAAATTAATTCAATAAGCATTGCCTAAACGGACATTGGAACCTACCAAGTTTAATCATCACACGCGTTGACGTATACTAAAAAAATTGTCATAGTAAAAAAATGGTGCACACGAAATAAAAATTAAATTCTATAAAAACTTTGATGTGAGATTTAGAAAATTTCTTTAAACCTAACGTTAGACATAAGGCAATTTTAAGTTAATTTTGAGAGTAGTTATGCGTGATGGGGATAACGTTAACTCGGATCTGTTCTTCATTAATGAAGAAAGATGTAAGAACATCTTACTGCATACCATCGACTTCTGACCTTATGAAAAATTGAACAATCTTTTTGACATTTATGCTTTCCAAATTTTCGTCGTTAATGATATCAATGACAAAAATTACATTCTGCATCACGAGCATTTTTCCTTATTTGTACATTATCGATGCACTAAAAGATGACTTTAGTATGAAATAAAAGTAGTCGTTAACTGTAGGCGCATATCTTTTATTGATAAGAAACGTGAAGAAGACTAAATGAAATAGTGAGCTGTAACTCACTGACTGGGATCTTGTAAATCTCTATAGCCTTTGATTTGATACACATATAATTATAAAGTGGTGAACTTGAACTTGTCTAATAAAATGACCAGTGTAATAAATAATGAACTTTATTACTACACACAAGTATAAACTTTACCAAAAAAATAAGAGTGTCAAAAGTACAAGGTTTACAGACAGACATACATTCATAAACGCTACAATTTTAGCTATCAACCAAGGCTAATCATAGTAATAATTATCCTTAATGATTTACCATCTCTCTTCAAATCCCATTGTATATTTAGAAAAGTACTTAAATTTTGGACGATGGACTATAAAATGTTAAACGGTAGAAAATAAATATATCGAGGAAACTGCCGTGTTTTAGGTGTGTGTGTGTGGTGCTAAGTAGTTTTACGCAATTAATATATAATGTAATTACTACACACATTTGAACATGTTCACTTAATAGCACATACCATTGAACCTCTCGTAAAATTATTCGATTAGGGAAAACCAAAATATTATTCTTTCCAAAAATCTTTGCAATTTTTCCTGTTCATCAGATCAGCTTCAAGAAATAATAATAGTTACATAATTTTGTGTATGGCAACATAAATTTATATTTTAGGAAATTGTTTATCAGTTTGTTATCCACCGATGTTATGCATGCATGGAGGAGCAATTTTTATCATTATCGTTATTATTACCATATAATGATGTTATGCGCACCAGCTCTCGCTACCTACCTGTCTACCTACCACACTGCAATTTTTTTATTATATTGATTTTATTAAGTTGATATGCTAACTGACTTGTTGGTATGTGCAAAAAATTAGGTGGTATGAGTTTAAAAAAGTGAGGCCAAAAGCTGTGGCAAATATGTGCGGCTTGCGTACAAAAAGGTAGACTAATAAAAAGGTAAAGATTGTAATCATAAAATCGTTTAATTTTGTTGAATGCGAGTTTAATCAAATCAAATATAATTAGTGTAAAAAATGTTAAGAAAATGTGAGGGCACACATGCGGTGTTTAGTTAGGTATAATATATGTATTTATTTTTCGGCTTCCCATTCTCTACAGCAGCCCTTAAAAGTCTTCCCACTCAAAATAGTGCACGAATCCCAAGCATATTTTATTTTTTAAATTTTGATAGAATAATTTAGATATCTAAACTATTGTCAACCATCGTATTATGTATAATCATGGTTGTTACACAACAGGGCAGGAAGCAGGAAAAGTCGTAATCACTCTGTTTAATCGTTTTGCGCTTTACGACGTCGCGTCGTCAACTTTAAGTTTGTATAATTGTCTATGTTCATATTTTTTTGGTTGCACACCGTTTAAATTTCTAAACCGCTATATGGTTGAAACTTGTATTTAGCTTCCAACCTTAATAATATAATGAATGCTAATTATTAATTAGTAATTACTATATAGTTACAACTCAATTACATACTTTCGCGTGATGATGGTAAATGTGCCGGTAAAAATTGAAAAAGAAAATGCGGATTATGCGCGCATAGCAGCCCTCCACCTAATAATTACGACGCATGAATCTTGGCATGAAAAATTAAATGTTAAAATTGCATTTCGTTATTTAACTGTAATAGTAATGCTATATTATCCCATCCCTTTTCTATTGTTCCTAAAATACGAACAAAAAATCCTGACTACTATTCCGCAAGCAAAGGTCATTTGGTCTGTCTGCATCTTTGAATGCATTATAGTTGGTCGGTTTATATCTGATCTAGTAATTAAAACAAAGTATACTAGTTAATGTGCCTTCTGTGGCATCAAAATACTTTCAGTTTTTTTATCCTTACGCCTACCCGTACATCGCGTCATAACCATCAACTATATAATATTTACAAGCTTATATATCGACACAATTGACTGATCAAAAAAGACTTTCATTTTGTAGTAATAATAATAATAAGACTAATATTAATTGTTATGTCTGTAGGCATATTACGTAAAATAAAAAGATGCTCCTTAATTACATATTGTATGCATGATAAGACGCGGTGAAATATAATGCTGATTTTTATATACCTACTTGCAATTGTGTTACTGCTACTAATAAAAAACCTAAATCGATATCATTATTACTTAGCAGGATTATATATTTAGGTGCATGAAAAGTAACACCTCCCAAATCAAGTTGAGAGAGCACAAAAAATTAACCTGCTCGCTTTCATCAGAAAGTAAAAAACAATCACGATATATAATAATTATACTACAATTCTAAGAACATTTTGCTTAACAAGTTTAGTACGATTGTATACGCACTTGTAAACTTGAAACGGCAATAAAATGCGTAACCCTTTTTTGCATTGTTTCATTGCATGGCAGGGAGTCGTGAGTGATTAAAAAAAACTTTACTTCCCTTCTTGGTCTTTTGGGCATTCATTTATTGTTAGCGCAGACATTGTGTGTGTATCATACGACTTATTATTGACCAACTGTGATAGCATTCTCTTTCGGTTAGCATGCACACTCACAAAAATCTACAATTTGTTTGAATCACAAGTGATAATAAATTGGGCGTAGTATTAAAAAAATCAGACAGTGAAATCAAATGAGCTTATAAAAATAGACGCTTACCGACACTGCCACGTTTCATTGTGCTAACTATGACGGACAAAACTATTCTTTCAAGTACATAATCACATATTACATGTCCATGCAATAAAATTGGAAAATGTTTACGTAGGTAGAGGTCTCATTGTATATTGTAAATAGCATTTTGGAATATTTGGATTAACCTGTTGTTATTACACACGACATGATGTTCATTTTTAGAATGCGAATTTTTTGGTTTTAAACTGATTTTTTTACTGAAATATGTAATATAGCTTTGCATGTAAACAATAGTCTGCAATAATCATGCATGAAGGTGATGAAGAGACAGGACATATGAAACGGGATAATAATGTGATAATATATATGGTCATGATCAAGTGTCTTGTTATTTAAACCGTTTGCAATGAAATTGACAACGTATGTGTGTGTGTGGTTATATTATTGTGGAGCATCATGTCTTGTATCAATATTTGTTAGAGATTCACTGATCATCGTGGGTTTAAAATATGAGCATACCACACACACGTTACTGACCACTGACTGACCATAGATGCGTTGTTGCAGAAATCTTTCATATTTTTAGGTACACCAATAAAAAGGGAACGCAACGCGAGCATGGAAGTTTAATATATTTTTAAAAATGTAAGTCAAACATATTATTCACTCGTTTTGTGCTCATCTCTCAGAGATAATGAATCTCATTTCGTGTAAAACTGTAGGACGTGGACGTGATTTAAAGGACATTTTATTTATCAGTGTGGTAGTAGGTAAAAGATGTATATAGATGAGGAGGGATATGAAAATGCTAAGTAATAATATGTGGAAATCGCAGAGATTTAGCATTGACAACTGACAAGAATAAAAAGCACAGCAGTACTCTCTCGAGTGCTCATCATCATCTCATCATTTAATAATATCTCATGTCATTATCACGTAACTAATAATAACAACGTCAAACATCACACAAACGCACCACACACGATATCAAGAAAAAAATATGAAGGTTGTATGAAACTCTTTTTTTTTTGCTATCATTATATATAATCATCATGGAGACACCATATATCATCACACGTCAATGTAAATGATTCTAAAAAAGATTTAAGCAGAGTGCTTAACATGAATGAACGATTACTCTTTTTTGCTTATTTATGCACTAATAAACAAATAATGTGGGAAAGGTGGTTATAAAAACGAGGTAGTAAGCGAAATGCTTTACATAGACATATTTAACAAGCCAGGGTTGAATTCAAGGTCTTTTCGTTCTTTTTAAAAAAGGCCATCGTGACTTAAATGTAATAATAATATTCCAGCAAAAATGTCAAGATGAAACCAGTGACAAGACAAAGAAGAAGGGAAGAAGTGGAAGAAAAAAAGAAGAAATAAAAATATTAAAGCAGATTCTAGTTTTTTTTTTTGCAGCAAGCTTATTTGCTGCCGGGGGATGACTCATTCATAACGTCAGTTTGATCATTTTTCGTGTCATCTTCTCTTAGTGAGATTAGATGAAAATGTCTAGGGCTTGGCCTGTGTACTACTTAGTAACTTGAGATCTCCACCAAAATGAGAAAGTTTCTCTGAATAGAATGCACTCCCCCAACTTACATGACTTAATATAATTACAGATTAGAGCCAAGTTTGCTAGGAAGAGAGATGCGCTTACTTGAGTCAAAATGAATTTCACTCAACGACCAAATTCATCGCTGACTTTGATAGTCAAAGCTTACGACAGTTCCAATAATAAACTCCACAGAACTTTGTACATTGTACTCTCATTTCTGGATCCAATGCACTAATAAACCATATTGATACTCGCTCGCTGGCATAATATTGCAGTTGGTTTTAGATGTCGCTATATTACGAAGCCCGTGGAGACAATGACAAGAAAAACACATTATTGCACACACGTAATAACAAAATGTTATGTTAAGGTACACATATTATGCATGCATATATTAAGCTGTGTGACCGGACTTATTGTCTGGTTGACTCATTTTGAGCAGTGATGAAAATGACAGTTACTGGCTAATGGACACATCCCGGAAGAGACAGGAACAGCATGAATTATCGTGGAACAAAAATATTATGGCAAAGGAGCAAAAGCGTCAAAATTAATATGGCTTTTTGTGCGTGCGTGTTTACAGTACACAGCGTATACAAACTAGGAACCATGATGAGGACGAGACGACGTGACATAAAGCTAATTGGTTCTCATGCTCTACAACAAAAAATGTTCCATTCATTATTTTCCAGAGAGAGAGAGTAGAAGTTAGAGTGTTCATGGTTGTACTTAAAAGCTTAAACAGTGTTGTTGGTTGTTGTGGCTTTCAGGCCTGTGCTCGCCTAGAAGTCTAACGAAAAGTGTGCAGGATGACTAATCACGTTATATGTTGCTCTTTAAATGTCGTTTACTCTCGTCTTGTGAGAAGATTACAAGTTATGATAACGCAACAAATGATAAATTAGTGTAAGACGAGTAAACATACACTTCCGTGACATTCTGCGAAACTTCTATCCAGAGCATTACCATGAAAAACGATTAATGATGTTTTGAGCATGTGGGTCGGTGTGGTAAGCACAAAAAAAGCGAACAAAGTGCAGATGCAAACTATATGAAAAAATTGTCGCCGATGAGTCAAGATGAATGTGTGTAAAAACAGGAAATTATTTTATAGGGCTCTACATAATTATAATAAAAGACGACTAACATGTTTTACATTGAACTATAAAATATATTATAATATATAGCGTTACATTACGAACATGAATAAAGTAGGTTAATTTTAAATTAAGAAATGCTTTCAACAAATGCATTACCTTGATTGGAGGTTTTGTACAAGAAGTACAGTCGACCATGATTGAAGATTTTTAGTAACGTATTTAACAAGCTGGTGATGAATGATGATGAAGAAGCAAATAGTTATTTGGTTGAGTAGTATTTTCAGTAAGTTTTTTCCTGCTTTTCTAGTATTACTAGCTCAATAAGCGAGAAAAATGGAAGGAAAAGATGGTGTGTTCTTGGCGTTTGATTAGTAGTAGTGGAAGTAGAAAAGTTGTGCGGCGATAGGGTAAAAATTGTCAACGTTACAATTACTGCTATAACACCTAAATCAGTAGTAACATTTTACGTATTGTTATTCTTGATATAAATGTCACTTGAGATGAATTTACACTTGATTAAACAAGATTTGTACACCAAACATTCCTTTTAATTTTCATGATAAATATAATAGTTCATTTCTATTTAGGCTCTCTGCTGTTATTCTTGCGATTAGTTAATTAAAATACATCTGTGTGTAGTAAAAATAGAGAGGCACCACCAGAGCAATGAAAAAATGGCATACGAATTTCCTTACTCCAACATTCTAACTAATGGTTTCCAACGTTCTGCATCCAGAGAGAAAAAGAAGACACTCACAGTTAGTTGTGGCAGTGCATATATAGTCAGTTTAGTTATGTAAATATAGCTTGCTACTAAGGTATATACATGGATTTAATTTCACTCCTGCCATAGTAGTTTTTTTTTGCTACAGTCGACAAGATTTTTACAATGCTTCCTGTCTTGAAATGGAATGCAATGATGACGCGGCTTGGTTGCACAGAAAGGAAATTGTTTGTGACAGATTTTCTCAGCGTTTAGTTGGTTGGTTTAGGCTTGTCATGGATTGGATCATTGGATCGATGTAAGAACGAAGGGATGAGAAAGGAATGGCGATGTGCTCAATTGGAGAAACAATGTCTACCAATAAAACTTTCTATATTGTATACTGAACAAAATAGTCTTTCTTATTATTTATGTACATACGTGTACAAGAGGAAAAGTTATTTTCTACTGAAATAAGCACGACGACGATGATGACGTGTTTACTGCATATTTTTGCATTACATATTATTATCGGCTTGTTGCCAGTGTAGCGATAATGTAAATATCAAGTTGGTATATTTGTAAGAAATAACGTCATCGATGACTTTGTCAACCAAACCAACATTGACAGCAACAACAACAAACGGCACGTTTCAGTCGGCGAACAATAATTTAACTGTTTGCATGAGTCGCAATAAAAAACAAGTCGATTGTAACATTGTTAGCAAGTTAGTAGTAGTAGCAGGCTATATATTGCATATCACAGAAGGAGAAGAAGGAAACGGACAGATATTTTTTTTAGCATTGTTGTTAGTCATTATATTAGTTCTTTACCATTTTACAAACATCATTTCATTTATATTTTTGTGAGCATTAAATCTCATTGCTAAAAACATTCCCTCTGTCACATACATGTGTACTCACATCAATCATGGGAAATGGTTGATACTCAAGGGACCACTACTCACACAACCCAAGTGTGTGCTTAATTCTCAAGTGATTAGAGAGAGAGTGAAATTGCATGGTCAGAAAAGTGAAGACGAGATTTAGTTG
This sequence comes from Coecobrya sp. COE2, assembly GCA_027743765.1. Taxonomy (NCBI): domain Eukaryota; kingdom Metazoa; phylum Arthropoda; class Collembola; order Entomobryomorpha; family Entomobryidae; genus Coecobrya; species Coecobrya sp. COE2. Next base: position 19,511 of record JAHZMV010006854.1, read on the forward strand.
ATTTACAGCTCTCTGTTTCGACTTGACTGTGTCAAGTTGGAAATTGATAGAGTCTTCTTTTCAGACGTGGACTTAAAAAATTCATCCGCATCAGCAATAAAAAGTTGAACAAGAAAATGAGTTGAACTATGACACGACTATTACTTCTTCTTCACAAGGACATGCTGTGCGAGTGAGCCAACAGCAATGAAATTTTTAGATGATGATGATGATGATGAAATGAATGAGGCGTACTTTATTGCTTGTAACTTGTAGTCATGTAGTTTACCTCAGTTTAGACCATTCGACACATTTGGCTTTAACGTATTTTTTTACGCTATTTAGCTTCCAACCCGTGTACAGTTAGTAGTGGGCTACGACAACAACAGAAGCTTTTTACTGTCTTTTTCTTCACTTCACTTGATTCATGTCATGCTACACTTTAGTGCAAAGAGTCATGTCCTAGTACAACCGAAACATTATGTTTCTCTTATCGATCCATATCCATTCCAACTTCCAACAACCAAAATGAGTGAGATGTTTGCTTTGCTTGAGGAATCAGGGATTAGAGGGGAACTTTCTTTTATTATTTGTAGACGAAAGGGAAAGAAGACGTCAGCGGCGACGAAAGGAATGTAATACTAGTATATAGACAGACGGGAGGAGCAGTGGCTCCAGACGTTACATCATAACGGCAAATCGCGGTAGAATACTTATTTTTATGACATGAACCACTATTTACCTCTCTCCTATATAGCTTTTCCCTGACGAAGTAAAATGTTTTGGTATTAGAAAGTTAGTGGGAACGTGCACAAAATGTAGAGAAAGTATTTAGAGCATTTCGCGGTTGGACTATCAGAAAACTAACATTCGTGTCTGTGGGGGGAGATGAACAATTAATAGTATAAATAACTGTGCGAATGTTATTGTCAGGAAGCAGAAAGAGGCCAAAAGATGAGGATGGGTTGGTTTTGATTTGTTTGCATGGGGTTCACTGATTTTTGATATTTGAGATGCTATAGATTATGATGAGCTGGGTTACACGTTGCTTTCCCTTGTCACTGTCACAGTTTGCACTATTCTGTTTGTAGACTTGCTTGCTGTGTGAGTGTGTGGCATTCAGGCCATTTTCTTCATTCCAGTCAAGTGTGGTGAAGTGGTAGATGAAGTGCCAATGAGTAGCATTAATTAAAAAAAGAAATCAGACACATATACAAAGTTAATATGATTTTTTTAGTATTACTTACAACATATTAATTTCACTTGTGTATATAAAAGTTAGATGATACTTATAAAAATATTTTCTTTCTTTTTTCACGCAAAGCAACAAAAACTCAACTTGATTAATTGCATACACAAACTGAAACTCAAATCGGTCGGCGGTGTTGGTAAAGTAAAAAAAAATGACCGTGATGTGACGATGATGTCACGCTGATTTCATAATGAACATGCTAGATAGTTGATGATGCTTGGTAGATAGGTAGGTAAGGTAGCCAGATTTATTAAATTAAAATTAAATGTCCAGGTTAACGATGATGCCACGCCATGCCAAAAGCATATTGTAATCGCATAAATTTTTCAGCTTTGTTGTCCATTCAGTTTATGAGGTAGGTATCATTAACATTACCCACAACAGTGAAGAGAATTAAAATGTTGGCCGTGGATGACGTGATAATGATGATGGCTACGCATGGTCATCGTGAGGAATAAAGAGGACTAAGGAGAAAAAAATATATTGTGTGTATTCATTTTTATGTGTTGTTGTGCTGAGTTTAGTTAAAAGAGGAATTGATATTGCATTGTTCATGCGGGTTAGTGTGATCAATAAATTGTTGTACACATTAAACGCTTTCAGGAAGGTGCGCTACACTGATTTTGGATAAAGACGATACATTTCCAAACTATGTACATTAATTGTTGCATTTGTGCAAAGTTTAGCAGGATAGGTTACTTAATAGTCGAGAGTAAAAACGAATACAATAAACTATTTCGAAAATTGGAATCTATTTTCGGGATTCAGGTCGACTGGATTATATGACAGACTGACAATATGTTACTATTATGAAACAGTTTTTTATTCAGGAACCTTAATCCAAACACTAAGCCATCTTGTCTAGTCCAACCAGATGTATTGTTTATATCAGCGTTCCGTGCTGCAAAAGAGTCAAACGATTAAGTATAATACTCCTACTAATCCTGTCGCGATAACGTGTTTGCTCATTCAGAGCAAAGAAGAGGTGATTTTTTTTTGCTTACGATGAATCTGATTCCATTATCTCATCTCATATCTCATCATCCCAGTAAGCATTTTAGCTGTTAGATGTTACACGGTCAAATTTTATATTGAATAATGATAAATAGAAGGATATAAAAAAACGAATAGTGTAAAAGTATAGGGATATCAATCTATACGGTAATAATACCCCATGATAGTCCCACTATAATCAGGCTAAACTTTTTTTCGTGAGTCGGATATTTTTATAGAAAGACAAAAGAACAATAACAACAATAATCTTCATTTCCCAGCATTTTGAATTTTGTACATAACTTGACCAGTGGTTTTGAAACAACTTTTACCTGTTGTGTGATACTTAATCATAATCATGAGCAATAGAAAAACCGTTCTGCAATATAACTACCTACTATTTTTTTCTTTCTTCATAATACAAATTACTTACATTACAAGTCGTGATCAACTCTTTCCCTGAAATAATTGGCTAATACCAGATCACAAATCATTTGGTGTTTTGTGAGATAATTTTATCATCATAATAGTAATAGAACATTGAATTGCAATTCTTAAGAAATTTGTAATGGCCATGTATGGATGTATATTGTACAAGAGTCACAAGACGAGTACTAATATGTATCATCAGTTTGTATGCGTAATTTTAACTTGAGAGTACAATGTCCAGATACTCATTTTTGGGGAGAGAAGTGCCCGATAAAAAATGACACAAGTAATAATGAATTGGAAACAAAGGAGAATCATTGTAAGAATTACAGGTTATGCCACTCTCTGACTGTTGTACACGCTCATTACCGTAACTCGAGGTGTCTCTTACGTGTTTTGGCTGTTTCTAGCTGGGAGGAACTGTCCATTCCTTTTCGACAGCATTACAAGTACAACTATAGCTAACTATCACATCATCATATTAGGCTTGGTGTGTTTTATCTAATCCGTAAAGTTTATATTTGTCAGCTGGTTCAGCAAAGATAACTAACTACTACAGGTAAAGATGAGTGAGTGTTGGTTGGCCACGAGCGTCATCATCACTCATCAGAACCTTTGCGACCATCCCACAATAACAACAGCACATTATACACCTATCTACCTCTACTTTTATGATTCTAACAATAAGTTGTACATTTATGTTGATACCGATATAATATGTATGTATGTAATAATAATGAATTAACTTTTCTCCACGAGAAAAAAAAACACGAAAAGAGTCAATATTATTATGATATGTGATTGCCCATTTAAGACCTGTTCAAATATTTATGAGTTTTAAGAAAGAAAAGGGTAAATATAAAGATGAGCACACGCAGCACGTCCACAGTCCACAAACGAACAACACTGGCATAAATTGCTGTCAGCAAACTTGGTTGCTTACCTGTGCTTGATTGTAATACTGTAATGAAAACCAGTATAGTATATTATGCGTGTTGAGCCGAATTGTCTTATTTTTCCTCAAAGTTGTATGTATCCAACATGCATACTATATCCAATTGTAATTGAGCATGGTACATTTAGCGTACACTCCTTCAAAACCCGATTAAAAATGAATTAAAAATTATACGCAGAGTTAGCAAAAACAAACCCTGCAACGAAACGGTAACATGACATTCTCCTGTCGACTGTCAGTCCGTTGGCCTTAGCTTGGCCGCCATCAACAATGTATGTGCTGTACCGATATAACCTCTCCCAAATCCCAACGTTAAAAAACGCCAAAAAAAACTGGTAAGCCGTCATATCAGAATGCATCACGCACAAACACTCCTTTCCAGTGTGTGAGACTTATGGAAATTGATACACCTTTCACGTGTCAGTCATCATTTTCGTCATTCATCATCATCATCGCTGATATATCAATGTTGAACTTTACAACGTACGATTTTACAACATTCCAATGATTCTCATGAACTTTTCAAAAAAACATGATTTACCAGGGAAAATTTTTGTTGACAGACTGTATGATAATTTAAAAATGAAGAAAGGAATTCGATATATTGATACTGATAACGATAATAACAGGCTGTTGCCAACTTGAGATAATAGCTTATCAGAGTTATAAAGTCAAACTCATCATCATCCTCAATCAAATAATTTCTCAAGTATTTCTCTTTCCTGTTCCATGACAACCAATAAAGCCAAAAAAATTTACTATCACTGTCTCTTGATTAACGAGTATAATGAAACTTTATTAATACCAAATAGACTGGTCATTACGTACTTAATATATTATACTAGATTTAATTATGCAAAAATGTAGTTAAACATTTTTTAGTATGCCTCATCATTTCCAGTTTTATGCATCAAGTGTAAAGATTTGTTTTTCATTTTAGACCCACAACGTAAACAAGAGGGATGACCAAGAAGGACAATATTTTTTTCTTAAATGCTGATAACATGACTCTGTCCATTATTTCACAACGACTTTAACAATAATGTACGTTGGACTGGAAGGCATGTATAAATTATGTTAAGCATATGTTTTTATCACCACATGCATGCCAGCAGCCCTGTACGCTGCAAGAAAACTACCGACAAAAAAACTACCTTATTTTTTACCATTCCTGTCGCTCCAGGCAAAAGATTTCTTTTTGACAAAACATAACTACTCAAGACGATCATGATCATGAGTGGATGAGATGAGAGGCAAGAAAACAACAAAGATTCTCTCACAACGCCAGAGTAAGAAGCAGCAGTGGTGGTGCTGGCAGACTTGCTGGCTCATCGAAATCATATGAAAAAAGTTAGTTTGTCGTCATAAGATCAGTCCAGCATCTTTTTCAAGACTCAAGTAACTTTTGTATATAAAAAAATCCTTATCAAAATGGTAACTAGCAACTTCTCGTTTTGCGGCTTTATCTGTTTCTCTATTGCGTTTTTGTGACTTGACTTATGTGCTTGCTTGCTCACTTTTTGATTACAGCCACACGGTCACACGAGTATTTATACAGCTTGAATGAAGATTCATCGTTATAGCACTCATACATCAAAGTAGGTAGAGAGAGTAGACGAAGATTGCACTTTTTTTCAGTTTGCTTTGTTTTGTGTGAAAAGCTTTTTTTTCGTTTTTAATAAGGCTTATTTAAATATTAAGGCGTACAATTCATAATGAGAGAGCGGATGGAAGAAAAAAAAGAAACAAGATTGCATTGCAATTTAGTGAAGAGTTGTTGAAATTAAAGTGTGCAAGTCATTCGGGTAATTTTTACACAAGAGAGTAATAAAAGCAACAGGGAAATTGCTGAGTTGTTATATGTTTTAGATGGTTATTTAATATAAATATTGAACACCTCACAAAAGTCTGTCTATAAGAAAGTAGCGAAAGATGCTAAGGTAAATTTTTAAAACCTTGAATCCATCTTTCATGAGTATCAACCCGTGAGCCGATTTTTGTATATTTAATTATTATAAACGGTCAACTTACATTGTAAGTTATATGAGATATTGGACAGACAAGTCAAGTTGCATAAAAATAATTAAGTATACATAACACAATTGAAGACCCTATCTATCATATTAAAATGGCCAGAATCTTCGTTACTGGTGCGGTAATAATAATATGATAGCGCTCTATTTGGTTATCCATTTATTAAGGAGTTATACACGATAAGAGGTTCTTGTTTACCATGCCTGGGATCTCTCAAAGCTAATTATTAATGAGAATTATAATGACTGGCATGTGTGTGTGTGCTTACAATAGCAAAAATTTACGATGATGATGATGGATGGGATGGATATGCAATGGATAATCTGCTGATGGAAATACAAACCGAGCAACGAACTGAATGGCGGATGATGCTGTGTTTTTCATGACGATGATGATGTACGATAACAAAAACGACTTTGCGAGGCAATTTTCTTTCCATTTCCATCTTTCTACACAAGACAAGGTTCTTTCTGCTGTTCACTTGAAACAAGCAAAAATATTTAATGCTCAGATGAAGATTTCGCCTGAAAATAACAACGTAGCAGAACTGATGGGTACTAACATGTAAATTGTAAGACAATAATGCTTCTATATTATCGCTTTCTGCATATAAACTCACTCATTTACATATTGCTCATATTGCAAAAAAATAAAACAAAATGTGACGACACATCTTCATCGCAGTTCATGGTATTTAGGTACAATGTGGCATAGCATAAGTGCCAAAACGATAATCCAGTTCAGCCGAATCTTTATGTCATAACATCCTCTTCATATAGACAGGTAGGTATATAGAAAGAGCGAAAAACTATAACTATACTGCATTGTACTTACACAGCACATCTTTAACAGTTTACACCAACGTTCCTGTACTTTTCCTTTTAAACGATCTAAACTTTTCTGATTTTTTCCGGTAACTCATAATATATAATGCCAGCTTTGAGAAAAATACTTTGATTCTTAGAGAGGATGAGATTATGGGAAGTGAAAAGTTTCTTGTATGAATAAAAATAAATAAATAAGAGGAGGACGCAAACTTGAGTACTTTATCATCCAAACTTATCGCGTAATACTGTTTGATAAAGTAATGAAGGAAGACATGGGACATTACAGTCTTCACATTTGCATTTTCATTGCTCTTCATACTCTTCTGAGTACTTACTTCCTGGCCATTAAATTCTAAGAAACTTGTGCATGAGATTTAATATTAATATCTCTCTTCTCTTCATATCTACATGATCAGTTGGAAAGAAGTGGAAATGAGCAACCTGGCTTTGCAAATCTCAATTTTAGGAAGATTGCAGTCTTCTTCTTCGTGAGAGAGTGTGAACTTTCTTGGGAGCAATAATTTATTTATTATGTGTACGTACTCATGTATGCTTGCATTTGCGAACGGTGCAGAAAAGTCAAGATTTTGTTAAAAGTGAAAATCACAACAACTCTGAATACATGTATGAAAAAATACGCAATCTGTGTATATGCACAATATGTTATACGAGTAGAGAGAATGAAGCATAGGTGGTCACGAAACGGCAGAGAAGAGCATATCTTCTCTCTACTCTAATTTTTGACAGATTTCCCTGTGGAGGCTACGGAACTCGTAGAAAAATCATAAAGAACAAGTTTGTAGTGTAGTGGAGCATGAAGCATAAAAATTGGAGTGTATATTTTTTGTCAAGTAACTAGAAACTAGACAGGAGGAGACTGTCAGTGAAAGGAACGAAAAAGGGAAGTGAATATAATGCGAGGAGAATGAGAGGGAGTCGTTGTGTCGTTATGCATGATTTTATTTTGCAGAAAGGAACACAAAAACCCTAAACCGATTTTGCGGATATTTTTCCCTTCATATAACAAATCAATAAACGGAATCTCAGCAAATTTACTCGATAATATTGACATTGACATGCGTCATTTCCTACTAATTTCAAGCAATTTTCGACGAAAAAAAAAGAGCAACATAAAAAGAGCTAAGAGTTTTTTTTACATAATTACATAAAAACTAATTTATCTAAAGTAACTGTCTAACAACAGGGCTTTACACACATTATTTTGGCAATATGCCTTTCCTTTGATCATAACAAAAGCACCTACAAAGAAAAAAAATGTAATGAGAAAAAGTAGTACCTTTTAAAGATGTGTGACTTCCTTCGGTTTAATAATCTGTCACTGACACGTTGCCAATTTTTTTCACACGGGTAAAGTCACACCAGCAAAATTAGATACACAACAGCCTCCCCCTCCTTCCCTGTCACTCTCTCTGTATTGATGATGTCTGGAGCCTTGTGTCTTGTTACTTATTGTCTGAGAGGAGTTGCCGTTTCCCTTTTTTTACTTCTTTTTATCTCTCTCTCGTAACTTCACACAAAAAACCAAAAGGTAAATAGTTACTCAAGACCCGAGACCAGGTGCAAATAAAGTTAACTCTTTCTTGTTTAACTCGCTCGAAATAAAAAAAGTGCAATTACTCGTTTATATTGACAGGGCTCACATAGCACATCATAAACTCATCTTTTTTTATAACGTTCCACTGTCACCATTTATGAACAACACCTTCACAAAGAGGAACGAAACGGCATCATATAATAGTCATCCCAGAGCATATATATCCTCGTCTTTTTTCCTTCTTTATACGCAAAAGTAACAGCAAATATTGTGCAATTCACTTTTGAACTGTTTTCTCTCTCGCACTTTGTTTCTCGGTTTCTGTCCCTGTATGTCCCCTCTTTAAACCACCATATAATATTTTAATGACCAAGGAAACAAACCCGTGTTTGTATTTTTATGCACTTTATGTCCGCATTTTGTGTATGTATTATGTATACAGTATATTCTACGATGACATTAAAACGGTAGAATGATGACAGTTCAGTTTAGTAGCCGTGGCTTCTTCTTGCTGCTGCTGCTAGCTTAACAAAGTGACGTAGTGGACACCAAGGGTATATAAAAAAGTTCCCATGAACATAACAATGTGCTGTGCCGCTGACCAGATTCAGTGGAGACCACTACTTACAATGGCTTATGTTTTACTCGTGTATTTTTTTCTTGCTTCCCTTTTTTCTATCATTTATTCTCATTAAAAGTACCAAATACCATTAACAAAAGGTAATTATTACAGAGCAATAATGCTTGTTACTTGTGTACGAGTATGTGGACAGGTAATAAAGGCGCTATGCAAAACAGACATCTCTCCCGTGTGTCTTTCAGTATTTTTCCGTGTGTTCTCTTTTCCCTTCCCCTAAAAACTTGCTTCTTTCTCACACGTAAACTTGTACAACAATGTACTTTGCAGAAACTGCACAGTTTTTCTCTGTTTATTGTTTTTACTATGCAGTATAAAAAAATAGAAAATAAAGAGGAAGTCACCGTTGTTGCTGTTGGTATAGATAGACAGAGAGACACACCACCGCACAACCTTCCTTCACCATTACCGCAACAAAACTAACAATAAACATAGAAAGTCAGGTTTTCAGTCACTGCTTCCACTATATTCCATGCTAGTTGTGTAGAGAATCCAGTCGTCATTCACAATTCACATCATCGCCACCACCAGTGCAGTATCAGTCAGTCAGTGAAGAGAATTGCAATAGAGGATGGATATATTATTATACGAGCAAGAAAAAATAGCAGAGGCAAAAAGGTAGAGGCATGGATGCATATTATATAGAGGCACATTTGCTCCCACTGACAGCAGCAGTGGTCTCACAGAGTCATAGTCAGAGTCTCTCACAGTCAATAAATATAACTTGGTTTTGGTAGATCAAAACTGAGCGCAGTTAAGTCGAGAGAGAAATAGTCACTAGTCACTGTATTATAGCTTGCACAACTAAATACTAACGGCAGAGCAAAAGGATAAAAAAAATAAGTTTGCTGCCACGTTAGTGTGTGTTGTGCTCTTGTGTTCTGTTCTGTATAACTTTTCGAAATAATAATGAAATGAGAGGGTGTTTCGTTTCATTTCTCTCGCTCTCTTGCCTGTCGTCTCTCTCCTCTGACTGAACTTCACTGAAAATGTTCAAACTTTTTTTTGTGTACTGGCATGCTGATATGGTGGTGGGCATGTTCATGTTACTAACAAAGATGATATGGATACTGGTGGTGGTGGATGGATGGGTATGAGCATGAGTATTGCATGGAAACTCCAGAGCAGTCCAGAAAGAGACCAGGAGAAATACTAAGAAGAGCCGTCATGTCGAATTTAAACAGTGTGTCTGCATACAAGACTGACTAAGCTGGCAGCAAGGGAAGAGAGGAGAATAGGAGGTATGAAAAAGAAGAAAGAAAAGAGGTAAAAATGCTTACGAGAAACATGTTCATTGCCTTTTGCTAAGCTGTGCTGGTTTGGTGTGGTGTGCGGCTCGCTCCGTTGGTTACTAGTATAATAACCCAAAGTAATGGGGAAATAGTAAGGTTATATAAGTTGATAGTAGTAGTGGGAGCTCTGCAGCCTCGGCGGCGGAGTGGAAATTATTATTTTTATAAGGAACCAGAAAAGAAATAGAAAGAGCATAAGACTTGATGGTGGCGGTGGGTGAGTAAGCAGAGGGGTATTATTGGGAAAGCTCTCTGGTCTCTACAACAACAACTCACTTTTATCATGGATTTTTCCAAATATATACCCTTCTGCCGTGCAATGCAACGCGATAATATTATGCAGCACAAGCAAAAAGGAAATAAAGTTGGAAACAGCACAGCACTGGCAATTTGGGAATATGTTTGTATGATTGGAAAATTATATTGTTATATGGAGGAAAATGCCAGTTTAGTTATTGCTGGGCAAAAGATGATGGTAATGTTAGGCTATTGTAGAACACACAAATAATGGCAACAATAAAAGCAATAATATGAAAGCATAAACCCAGAAGAAGGAACAATATTTATTTATTGTATGCATGCACCAACATTTACACAAGGATGCAAGGAGTAACCTAAATAAATGAATTTACAAAAGGAGTGAGCAGGTAATTTTTTTGGAATTTGTACACACAATCATGACAAAAGCAAAAGGCGAAAAAAAAGGTAAAGCTCTCTGGTGACGAAGGTAACCAGAGAAAAAAAAAGGTAACACTAATAAACGGTGCTCTACTTTCCTTTTCCTCCCTTCTCTTCTTGCATATGAATATTATAAAATGTCCCTTTAATCCACACACACACTAAGGTCACTTTGTGTGTGAAATGAAGAGATAAAGTGAAGAAAATAGATTTATGATTTTAGCCTGGTGGACTAGAAAAAGGCGATGGTTTTAAAAAAAAGTAAGAATGTAAGTTTTATAATTGCATTGTTGTCGTTTGTTGGATTTTTGAACTTATTGAATGAAGGTTGAGTTGAATAATGTGTGCATATTATAACATTATTATTACACGGTGAAAAAGAACATGAGGATGATGGAGGTGTCATGCTGGTAATATTATTAATATGCCATGCACGGCAACGTGTACAGGCACCGTACACGAGTGCTGGGAGTGAACTGTCTCTGATTATTGTTGTCTACATTACAAGAAAGAAGATAAAAAAAGTATGATTGCGCTCTTCATATGATTATAACGATATAATACCGTGAGATGATGATGAGCATGACATTATACCAAAGAAGGAGTAAAAAAATCATCGGCAAGTACATGTTTTCTTTCTTCTTTTCTTCCCAATTGACTCGCCTTGTTGTAATAAGCACGCGAACATCTCTCAGAAAGACATGAGAAATTTGTGTGAAATATGTTTGCCTAGTGACGAAACAACATTTTTCACATCTGTATGAAATTGGAAAGAGAGATTTTAACTGGAATGGGAAAAGTGGAACTTCATTTAGGTCAATAAAGACATTTTATGGTTAATCTAAGATATAAGTTTCATATCCTGATGTACTGCAGTAATATGCATGTTTGTATACGCCTACGCCACACCGACAATAATATATAGAGCGCATTATCATATCATATAGTAAAGTAGGTAATAAACAGCATGCAAATAAGTTGAAGGTCCGCATTACAAACGTATTACAATGACTTAAGGGAAAAAGGCAGGAAGGAAGGAAAAAGGAAACCCACAAACTGGGAATGGTGATGATGATGGTTCCTTTTTCTGACAGTCTGCAGTGGTCTGGTCTGGTGTGGATGTACACAAATACGTTGGTCTGCCGCCTTCTCACAGGAATTTCCAGTTGGTAGTATTCCTGGTTCTGCTGTTCGATCACAGACAATTCTCCGTTACCGTCAACCCTTTTAACCCGAATTTTATTTGTGCTGATGATGGGAAGGATATTAGAGTCGAGTCATGTCAAGATGCCATATGGCAAATTGTGTAGACCGTTCCGCTGTTGCTCCAATTCCTGTTTTATAGAACACTTCTCGATGCATCCATTCTTATTATGAGATATCAAATGAGCTATATTCCGTTTCATACCAAATAATTTCATGATGAGCTTAGTAAAAAGGGGGAAAAGGCTGATTTGATCCGTATAACTTCTCCTTTCGATTTTGTTGACTTTGTTTTATTACTCGCTTGTTCATTATTACATATTTATTTATTTAGTTCAGGCCAACTTTTTTCTTTATACATGCATGGATTATCATTATCCTACAGTACGGAAGTTACCATTCCCTGGGGATAGCCACTTCGGTAAACAGTAAGGCTGAGTAAGGCATATGAGAAGGCAATTCTGCTTACTTTAATATTACCAACAAATTAGCATTGTTACATTTTACCATGATGAAAATTTATCTTTCTATAAGCTTTCCAGTTGTCAATATATTATGCTTAAGTTTCTTGATTCATTAATATAAAAGTATGCTTGCATGCATAAACATTTGGTTGTAATTTCTCTCCTGTCAAATGGCCTAAAATGGAAATAAATAACCAAACTCTGTTAAAACATGTAAAGAGAAACTTTTTCTAACATCACAGTTTGTAGTGACATGTCCAAGAAAATCTTCTAGACCAGTGTCCAGAATATTTACTGCTGCGATTTATATACTCATTTAACTGCATAAGCATGACAGTAAGACAAAACATCAATACTTGTATACATAATATTTCTACTCATATAATTAAACGTTATCCATGATCAATGATCATTAGTAATTTCCATTTGAATTACATATTAAGTTTGTTTCAGTCGCATGTTGCATTGTCAAACCGAAAAGCGGAAGGTCTGCGTCTGTTGTGTATAACCGTCAATAGAAAGAACGGGAAGAGAGTACAACGGTCACATTACAAAAGGAAGGAAGAAGTTACATGGTATTGTAGATTGTAGTGAAAGAAAGGCTTGAGAGAATAAAAGAGTTGAATAGAAAAGGAAGAGAGATACCAAAACGAGTAAGAATTGAATGGTAAGCAGGAATGGCAGTAGGAAGTAGTGCGATCTATGTACCAACAAAATAAACCTCAAACATGCACGAAACGACAAACGTTGAAATCCATCTTTGCTCCTGTATAGTATTCTACTTTTAGTAATTGAATAATTCCAATTACCAATTATGATTCATGTTTCAAGATAGTTGTAACTTAATCAAAGACATTAACACATGACACCAACCGACAGGCCTGGAAAGGAAATGGATGGATAACTAGGCTGTTTACATCTTACCATTAGTCAAGTAAATTAAAGTGTATATGTTTATTTATATAAATCATCATTAATTCAGTAAATTGTTAAAAGCTTTACCAAATTTTCATGACGTTTCCAGATACTTGAATATTTAATCTCATTAAAGTTTCCCTATAAGAAGAGAGGTTATATGGTAAAGAAGTGGGGAAGATGAAGTAAAAGTTGAGCCCATGTATGTATTTCTTGAGATGCACATGCCATGACCAATTGACGGTTCCTAGTCTGGCATCTCCAAACACCTTATCGTTCAAGCCAATCATGCAAAAAAGGGCCAATTCTGGCCGATGGAAAAAGTAAAGAAATAATGGGATTATTGCGGATACTCTTTTCAAGTCGATAATGAGCCAATTGCCAACTTTTCAGTACTCTAATTCGAAATCTCAATACGCTATCACAAGTTTTTGTTTATTTTAAAATAAGCTTAGGTAACAAATTCCTTTAATTTTGAACAAAAATAATAATTGCACAATTTTTATTTTTTTAAACATCAGTAATTTTAAAACTTATAGCACCAGCCAAGAACAAAACATGTCGTATTACAGAGGATTATTCATTGACTATAGAAAAGGGTGTCATATAAAACATACAATATTCTTCTCAGTCATAATTGTCTCTTAATTTACTTTTTTTTGCATACAAACAGTAAAAACTCGATTCAATCAAATTACCCTTGTTCCGTAAGTACTGATGATAAATACACATTATTTTCATACCAGTAACCAGTATCAATGTTCTAATTAACAGAGTTTCAATGAAAAAATAGTTTTATTTTTGCATTCAGCACACATATTGTAACATTATATGCGATGCTGTTTAACGCGATCAGTACATTTTATTCGTTTTAGCTTATCAATCAGGGTAGTTTATAAAAGTGAGAATTTTTCCACACCATTGTCACCTCAAGTCATTTACAAATTTGGTGATAGGAGCTACATAGAAAAGCACCTAGACAACTCTTCTTTCTGATTCAGAAAAACTTGACTCTTATGACCAAATGGGTAAATGACTGTGTACAAGAATAAATTAGGGGGTGTGAATACTTACAATTAGTCAAGATTCATTGACAAATGACTGGTACGTTACTGATAATTTAATTACAGAGTAAATTGGACTAAAGTTATAAGTACCTCGGGGAGGACTGTAAGATCTGTGATTGCAAATAACATTAAGACTTAGCTGCTATGCAGTTTAATAAATAAAATTAAATATTAAATACACACATTACAAAAATGTTTAAAAGTGCTTATTTTTGTTAACAAACATCCTTCCCAATTTCGGGAATTATTCTACAGTAGCACAAAAAAAGACGCACATTTAAGGTAATTCATTCGTACTTGGAAGTTTCTACTAACGAAACTATCTTCACGTCGTTCATTAGTTTAATTAAGTCATTGTAAAATGTTTTACTTTACATCCTCAAATAAATTGATTATTAAATGGTTGTAAAATACATAAACAAAAACATAAGAAACATTCGTGACCACAGGAAGTACACTACACTTTGGAGATAATGGGGCTTGGTTTTACTGGAGGTTGATACCCATACAAGAAGATTGAGGAAATTACTAGAACTGTTCCCAAGCTGAACTGGACCGTTAACTGGAAGTTGAAAAGAATAATGGAAGCCACACAAGCGACAACAATTGCCAGGGATGTCGCAAACCCTTTGAGAATATTATCAGCGTATTTGACAACCATAGCAACCAGGAGTCCTCCAGTGGCTTGGAGAATGACCAAATACCACACGAACCAATCGTACCTACAAGAAAATAATGGCTTATTATAAAAATGGGCACATTTTAATAAAGCATGTGAATAGGGTTAATATGGTCACATGTATCACTCACCCGAAGAAGTATCCTTTATTGTAGATTGTGGAAAAGTCATTGAAACAACAGGTCAAAATAGCGAAAGGTATCGAACACATGGAAAGCTGCACGTTCCTCATCCAAACGGAGATTGAAGAGCCTTTTAAAATCTTTTCAAAGTAAACACCAGCGAATCCAGATAACCAGCAGGCACATATCGCTGCCATAAAGCCGATGAATCTACTATGGCTGTCATCACTGCCTCCACTCGACTTGTGTTCAGTTTGAGCTAATTGTACCATAACAACTCCACCCACGAGTAAAAGTAAAGCAATCCATTGATTAAAGATGATTTTCCTCCTGAGCATCACCAAGCTGAATACAGCCGTGGTCAGAATTTTAAGTTGATATGTAACCTGAAATAAAACAGAACATGTGGTATTATTTTATTATCTGTAAATTATATCATACATTTTTAGTAAGATAATTAAAAAGTAAAGATAATGGCTTACTTGATAAGTTGCTGCATCCAAATGAGACGCTGCAACATACAGAAGGTTGTTCTGAACAACATACACAAACGATGGAACGCACACTTTAAGGGTGTCCGAAACATTAGTAATTATGGTCGTTCTCAAATCGTAAACAAATTTATCAAATGACTGATTCTCCAGGAAAACCACATACAGGCAAATTATCAACTTAATAACTTCTGCAGACAGGACCGCTATTAACAAAGAAAGAAACTGATTTTCCTACGCAATTCCAAAATGCATAATATTTTTGCTAACATCTTAAAATGTCCACTTACCCGTCGACGATAGGAACAAATCCCCTGGCCTTGTACGGCCATATCGCATTGACAATGCCAAAGCCGCATTTTGAACCACTAAAGTGACAAGACTGATGTACTTCAAACTTCGGTTCCGGGAGTCTACAAGAACAAACAAATTTAATTAAAACCTCGTTCAATAAGCAATAAAGATCACATCTTAACCCCGGTTCCCTTCTCATCCCGCCTAATGTCATTAATTATACAGAATGACACTTACGCATTTAAAAATTTGCCTGATTATCACCGCTAAACAAAAAACGTGTCTATTTCACACTCTAAAATTCCAATACCAACTAAAACTAAACAACCAATCTTCCTTAAACTTTCATTATCCTAAAATACAATCCCCATTACAAAAAAACCAATATTACGCCACCAACTAACAAACTACATTCTTAAAAATGGCTTCTTAAATGCATCAAGTAAACAAATGGGCATTGCGCAAAAAAAGTTAATGACAGATATAAACAATTTCAATCTACATAAAAAAAGCTTATTTTGTGGTTGCAATGATAATACCAAAAAATGATGTGTCTAATGACAGCTCAAGATATCCTGTCAGCTGTATCCACCTCAACAAGCATCTTAAAGCAAGTTAAAGCCACATCTTTACTTCAAGCACCCAACTTACAGTAGAATGCCAAGACATTCTAACAAGTTATAATCAACTCTCCTTTAAAAAAACTCACAATATGCTTTAAAACATTCTTATCTCCCATATTACTTGGGTAACATTCACCAGATAAGCTTAAAATGTACAATGACAACACGAACCAACAAGCCAGAGCTAGTTTAAATGGAGCAGTTAAAGTTAATGACGATGATATCTTGCAGTTTAAAACAATCATGTTTTTTATATAGCTTTAAGTTATAATTCACTTATTTTTTACAAAATATCCGTATATAATAGTCTAGTTGGTTAAAACCGTAATTAAAGGGATAATTATTGTTGTATAATAATTAGTTGTCTTACTGGAATTGATTTCCGGCATTTGTTTGCCAGCTGTGGTGGAGGAGGTGGAATCAGCAGAAGGTGGAAGACCCATCTAATTCTGGAGACGAGGAGCAACTGCTGGACTGACGGAGATGACGGTGTGGTGGATCACCCCTCACCAGTGTGCAAACACCAAAAAACCAAGAGAGATTAAACAGATAGCACACACACGTCCACGGATGGATGTAATGAAAGCGATGATGATGATATGACAGGTGTCAACTTTTTGTGTTGGTTGGTGGCGTTAATGATGAAAAATGTGGAAGGGCGGTTTGCGTTGGAAGGTATTTTTTTTATTGGAATTGCTTGGCTAATCTCTTTTACTGCGCGCACGTCACTTTAACTCTACTAATCCGATTTTTAGAGAGGAATATGATGAGTTATTATGAGTTAAATATTTTTTGGCATGTTAAAAATTATTATATGAACAGTCAAGCAAATTACTGTTGTGGTTGGTATGGAATATGGAAGACGAAGGAAATCTGGCACAGAGAATCATGTCCATGAATTTAGCGCAAAAATTGTTGGTTAGACTACTGACGCTATATGAAATGCAAACATAATTTGCAATTATTATTCTGGTTTATCACATTGTGTGCTGCTGATCACACGGAAAAAACTAAAGGATTTCATGAATTGGAAAGGAAAAATCATTAAAGTAGAGAGGTTGGATAATAAGAGAAGATTAGCTTTAATCGACAATTTTACAATATAAAGTTGAGCAGTGCTATTAAAAATGTGTAGTTTAGTAGAAAAAAGGTAGATTTATAATATAGGTAGTAGAGTTTTGCATTGTTGGTTTCGTATGAAACTAGTATTAAAATTAACTGTTTGACACAACACGTCAGAAGATTATGTGGATTTTTGGGTAAATCTGTATATTAGGTAGATAACCTTGGAAAATACTTTTAATCTGATTTGTATGCTTGGCTGATCTCTTAGTAATAAATAAAGTGCAAATAAGTTTTTAGCAGAACTGCAGATTAAACTACATAACTCGGTGTTACGCACACGTCCAAAAAATTCCTTTATGTATGCTCATTTAGCAACAAAGAAAAAAAGAGATCTGGCGATATTAACTCACTCACTAATTTCACTCAGTGAGTTAAATACGAGTTCCCAGTATTTTAAACTACTTTACATAAATCTCTTCTCAGATCTCTCCAATAAATTTATTAAAATTTTCGTCACACAAACATATATAGAAACAATTAATTTATCACAACGTAATACATTACATACACATATTTCTTATATCCAGCTCAATTCAAAAAGTCATTATGGTCAAATGATTCACAAAACATTTAAAATCCATCATTAAAGCTTCAACTCTTAAATATTTGACAATTAGCCCCAAAAACACCCCTCCTGTCTACGTAAAAAAATGACTAAAACATTTCTTTATACGAGTGTGTTGAAGCCACGACTACTAATAATATGATGATTATAATGACAAGGAAGTAGAGACAGAGGTACTCATTATTCAGAAAATTATATACAAACTACCTGTTCTTCTCTACTTGCAATTGCAATTCTGGTGGATCCAAACACAGAAGACGACGGACAGGTAAAAAAAGTCCCGTTTTGGTTCTTGCAAAAAGGAAAACACGGAAAAGCATAGACACGACCATATTTTATGCAGCAGCCAGAGATCTCGGTGACGGGCTTACGATAATAATCCATTTTTTTGCTGCATTCATATGACTAGATAATATGAAACCTTTATAAGCCGACTATATACTATATCCACCGTTACCAAATCTATGTATTTCTACAAAACTACTTTTTTTTACAGTCATCTTATCACTAGATGGAATTACAGGGACCGGCTAAATCCTCAACAATGAACAAAGCAAATTATGAATGGCAAAAGTAGAAATGTAAATACAGTACTGCTTGCAATACTGCGTTGCAAAAATCTGAAAATGAGTTGAGGTGACAATGCCATGGAAAATTCTCAATTTTATAAACTACCCTCATTAATAAGCTAAAAATGAATAAACTTAATTTTTTCATTGAAACTGGTTACTGTATTCCCGTATTGAGTATTTAACAACAACCTATTTATATATGCATATATATTACGGTAATTAATATGAATTGAAATATCGAAACTTTGATTGTTTGATTGTTTCCGGATCGTAGAAAATTAGTTTGTAAGAAAGATTAATTTCCTCATCTGGACTAGGTTCCCGACAATAAACCCCAAGGATAAGGCCTGAATGAAGAAGGATTCCCAGTCCAATACAAAGTAGTATGACACTTTTTCTAAATTCCCAACATGATTGAAAAAGTGCGTTTATCAAATAAACCGCTTTTTGGTCAGTACCGCTTTCGTTTGTCGGTTCTCTGTTAGAAAAGAATAGAAGGATGTTAAGCATCCACTCTAACAGGCGAAAGCCTAGAACCCAAAGAATCGCTTCGAAAACCGATCGGAAGATTAATTCAGCCACAACTATTCTAGATTCTTGCTGCCCGTATAACTCAATTATTCTAGATATATGAGTATGGGCAAAGTCGATTGTCCACACTGTATGAAAGTGTGGGACGAACCTGACTATTGTAGAGATTGGAAACTGACCGGAATTTGCCCTCTGCAGCATTTGTGTGAGCGAATGATTTACTTTACAGTACAGACCTATAATCATGGAACAAGTGAGTATTAACGCTTCCATAGGAAGGGTTACAATACCAGTGTAGGAACCACTACATTGGAAATTTCTATCGTAATCCATTTCATTATAGTAGTTTTACAAAAAAATCTTCAAGAAGAAGAGGCACAAGCATATAACTATGAAGACGGGGGGAAGTATTGTTACAATGCAAAAGTATACAAAGTTATAAAAGCCACGATACATTGAATTCTCTGTTGTAGTTTCTCTGTAGCTTCTCTCCTCTCCTGGAGTGGAAATATGTTCATTTTCTGTATAGAGAAATCATACTCATTTTATAATGATTAATTAATGGTAGGCTAGATAAGGATTTATCGGGAAATATAATATACAAATGGGATGTTAGCACAATGTCCCAGCCCGTGTTTAAATAATTTATATAACTACACACCTGTCACCATTTTATGTTTTTGTTTTACGATTGTTGTCACCGGTTCCCTGGTATTAGCCATGTCAGGAATTTTCTCCAGTTCCTGTTGTGACATTTTGAACCTCTTTACACTTCAGAATCTTCTCCACTTCAATATGCAGTGATACAGAATTTCCTATTTTCGAAAGCTTCGGCTGAAACACAGAACAATATTTACAAAAACAATTGGTTAAAGGGCAAACTGAATATAGTACTTTTAGTTAATACATATGTAATGTACTTACAAAATGTTCGTCTTTCCACTTAACCTTCAAATTCCTAAATATTTAATTCTGAACATTAATCTATTTTTTGGAATTATTTTTGTCCTGATTTTCTTCGTTGTGACTTTAAACACGTTTGCTTCGTACTCGTTCTTACTGTGACTACCAAAAATTAAATTTATTTTACTGTACCTACAAGTATTGCTTTTCAAGCACGAAGTTTGTAAAGTGAAGGGTACATTTTATTTTTAGCACTTACTTACTTGTTAGCAGGGTGGAAAGCCGACCTTGGCATCAAAAAATCCTCTTACCTTTACAATCTTGCAGTTCAACCCCCACTCATGGAACGCGATTTTTTCAAATACCTTTCTGCTTGTAATGGTGCATGTTTATGATACATGGTAGGGACCATCATAAGATCCCGGTGGCAGGGACCAAGGGATGGGAAAAAATGAAAAATATTGTATTAAACTTATGAATATAAATAAATTTTCATGTAGATATTAGTGGATTCCATTTTACTTTTATTATTCTGACCAAACAGATTTTTTGTTGTAACAACAAAAACGTTACTTTGATACTTTCCTCTTGAGACAGACACTGCCATTATAATAATAATTAGTGAAAAGATCACTAAGAAACTCTTAACTCATTCATAATAACAATTATAATGGTATATAAATAACAAAAAACAATTGCATTATTAAATTAGTCGCGCTTTGTGGCTTCTCTGAAATGCAGTTTTTTTTATTGAGAAACGACTTAACTATGATGACAATATCATGTGTGATGATGGATGACAATTAATGCGGGGAAGTTTACATGATTAATTACCGATAATACAGATAATATAAGAGTACATCATAGAATTTAGCATAATAATAGTAGGATCATTGCAACTGCAAGTTTTTCATTTTTTTCAGTTGTGTACATACTTTTTCGACAATTATCAAAGAGAATCGAATAATATGGTTTTTGTTGGTAACTGTATCTAATTTGTTGGTTTCTTCGAATATTATAGTTTCAGTAGAGTAGTTACAGTGTGTAAAGATTTGTATATTTTTTTGTAAATAGATAATCTATAAAAGATTTTTTTCTTTCTTTTCTCTTCTGAGTTGAGACGATTGACTAGCTGCTGTGTGCCATCTTCACCATATTTTAATATACATACTATGAAGTATTTTTTTATATACAATCATTTTTGTATATATTTAATTATTACACGGTTATTAATAATAAAGTATGGACAATTTTTTGGAGATTTTTTCTTCATTGTAAAATATCCTTTTTTTTATGGAATTGTATATGAGAAGCACGTCATGTTTTTTTTATAGAATGAGTCGTTGAGTGCTAAACTACTATACAAACCACAGCGTCTGAACGCTAAAAATTTATAAGTAAATACATAGTATCATTTTACCCCATACACCTCACCTCCCACATTTTTCACAGTTTTATACCTTTGTATTGTAGTAACGAACGGTAAACTAAATTGAAACGGTATCATTGAATCAAAAATGTACACAAGCATTAATAATTATAAAGACTGTATGTATTTTAACTGACAAATAAGCAACGAATGAGAAAATCAGAGCTTGTAAAAACAAGAACAAGTAAAATTGGGTTCAAGTCGTTGCGTCATATATAAGTAATTAATTAACAATTATTCGCATTACTTTTTTTACCATCACACAACAAAGGTATAAAAGTTTCTAAGTAATTATGTTTTTTTATACAATTATCGTAACAATATAATAATGTAGTGTGATCTAATGAACTATGTACGTTGAATTACGACGTAGTATAAGAACTTAAAAAATCAACTTATTGTATAGTTTCTACATATCTTTTTACTTAAATATTACATTTTTTTCCCTACGAATAAGTAAAGCCTGCAACAGCAATAATTGATAAATGTTACATTGAATCATAATAATATATAATATTTTATACTGAGAATCCTCCGATTTCTTTTGTCGTTAAAAACTACAACGCGACTGCATCTCTTTCCCCACGACTGCATATTTTTTTTTGCTAAAAACTTTCATTGTACAAGAGTCAGTATTAATAGCGGTATAATAGCAATAACATTTTTTGGTGATATCATGTACTTTAATCATAATAATATGTAATAATAATAATTATGATAATAATTGTAATATAAATTTTGAACAAGAACAAGACTATGTTTTCATCATGACAATATTAATATCCACAGTATCTTTCATCAGTTCGTTATCATATTTGTATTTTTTGAGTTAAAGTAGTTTTTCTTTGTCCAAAAAAGCTATTATTTTTTTCCTGTAGCCCTTTTCACTTGTTATCATCCATCACGACAAGGACACATTCTCCACACTGTCCTATTTAATTAAACTATATAGATGCAAAAATTACGTGACATTTCTTTCCTGTTGTTTGGTAGTAACCAACTGTATATAAAAAGAGGTAATTTGGAAACAACAATTAGTAAAAATTACACAATGGTTACACGTCTTCTGTTTGTAGAGATATTTTTGTATAGATTAAGGTAAGTAGTTTTTTTAGACCTTGTTTTGGTTACAAATGTGTTACATTTTTTTAAATATCATGTACCGTAAAAAGTTGAAAATGTTGCATCTTTTAATCTAATTAAATTTTTCCTTTCCGTAATATTCAATACTTACAACAACTTTCAACATTGATTCAGTGAAATTTAAGTAGGATGTGTGTGTAGTTAACTTTCATTTCAAGACATTGATACCGTTTGAAAAAGGAAAACAGATTTATTAGCTGTTATCATGTTATATTTTTTGTTATTTTATTTATCTCCGATAAGCAAAATATTGGCACGTTACCTGCTGCGTAATGATATAATATAACGAAGACAGTCATAATTTTTATATTGTAAAATGTATGTATGTGGTTAATTAAATCTGCAGTTAAGACTAAAAGAGAAAGCACTAAACCAAGTACAAAAGCGTACTATAATATTCTCGTTTATTGTGCATTTTTTGCGGATTTTGGGTTGAGGGTGTGTGAGTTTAAATGCCGGTTCATCATACTAAATTCAGGATTACTGTAATTTATAACTGGAATTGTGAAAGAGAATAAAAATCATGATTTTGTTTATCTTAATCAATTTCAATAATGTATGCCTCTTTTTTTTCTTATAATTATCCTAATTCTTTTCTGAGCTGTGGGTCCCGGTTCCAACAAAATGCCTTTTCAAATTTTCATCTTGCTTTATTTTTACGGGCGACCCAAAAATAGTGTCGGTGTTTTTTTATTTGAAAAATTTGTATTCTTATATGCAGTAATAATTTTATAAATTGCTAGTTGCTCTATAAATATCGTGTTACTTAATTAGTTAGTTGAAAGAGATACATTTTTGTGTTTTTTTTTCATCACGAAATCTACGAATTGTTGGCTAATTGCGGCAAAACTTATTGTGCACAGTTCAGTTGAGTTAATGAGTAACACCAACAACAGAAGCCGTGCTGGGTGCATGATTTGAAGTGAGTAGTAGTACAACGGGCGAGTGAAGTTGTTGTTATAAATTGCTTCGGTTGAAAGTTATATCTAAATATATATATATATATATAATTCATGTTGTAGAGTAAATAAATTACGATAACCAGATATTCAACTGCTGAGTAGGATTAACCTGATTGACATATATGGAGAGATTTCTTTTTGTTCATCAGATTACCATTATTGCTCTCTACTACTGTGTTTTGTATTTTCATCTAAACTATTCCTCTGCTAGAAGTTAAGTAGGGTACACGTCCAAAACATTGTAAACATTGTTAATTAGCAATAATAACAATTACTATGTATGTAGTAGTCTCATAAGCTAACAAGTCTGTTGTTCTTGTATACATGATGATTAAATATGCTACCACTACACTTTTAAAAATACGACATATGACTACAACTACAATGGAGTCTCTCTCTTCCAGGGCACTACCCCATTTCCATCACTCTTAACAGGTTTTTTTCGGACAAGATTTGGAACTGCCATGGAAGCTGCAGAGACGAGTGGCGAGTCATCTTGTTGTCCCTTCCTTCCTACAGCAGCTTCTAACACTCCTGCCTTTAAAGCTGTGAGACCACTTCTTATAGCACTTGTAGCACTTATAATACTACTGTTTGCGTTGTAAGACAAACCGTTTTTGCGAGAACTTTTTCCGTTACCCGAATTTTCGGAAGAGCTATTTCCAAGGATAATTTTCATATGGGAATCCTGAAAGGTATATATGTGATTTTTTAACGTTTCGTTCGTGATGTGATTGTTGAAACTGACAATTTGTGTTAGATGCGCTCGGCTTACCCTGGTGAAGGCAAATGGCTGTACACCGCATCCATTAGACATGAGTGGAGACCCTGATTTTCCTCCTAATCCAATATCGGCCCCACTAAAATCGCCCGAGTTATGGTGACTACCTCCTCCAATATTTGGGAATGCATTATGTGGACTAACTCGGTCGTCATTGATGCTATCACTGGAAGGTGACTGTGGAGGTGATGCATAAATTGGACTTTGTGGTTCGTTCAATGGTGATAAGAGTCTGCTGCCAGGTCGTCCTTTCATTCTAGATAACTGTTGCACTTGTTGAGTGAAGGAAAGACCTGTTTGTTTCGATACGCTGTCACCGCTGTTATTATTATTGTTGCTTCCTCCTGACGTGGATCGTCTTGACCGATCATGTCGAGAAAGCATCCCAGGGGAACCACTCTGTTCTGAGTTGGAGTTGTGTGAGGATTTTGTTGAGGTTGTCATGCTGCTGGGGGCGCCACCAATACCACTAGGTCCACCAATTACTCCTCCCGCAATGGAGGTGATTGAGCGTCGTTTCTCTACGTCTGGGGTGGATCCCTGGAAATGGGAATCTGTTGTTCCGATTGCAGGATTGTCATTACCAGAATAGTAACCTGGTGGGAAATTCGAACTGGACGGTTTATTTGGATCAACAAGACTATCTCCTCCTCCAGCCTGACGCTGCACTACGCCCTCCCATTCTGCTACGTTTAAACCCTTAGCTAGCACTGGAATTAAGTCAAGACAACAAATTGTAATTTTGGATTATACACAATACATTTTTTAAATATGAGTGAAAATTAATGTAGTATTCTTACTGGTTTTGCTCCTAGCCAACGCAATTTCTTCAAGCAGTTTGGAAATGGAGACATGGCCACTTTTCATAGCTACTCGTATTGGTGTGCGTCCACATCTATCAGAATGCACAGGGTTAGCTCCCCATTCTAGCAGAGCTCGGACACATTCCAAATGACCCTCTTGGGCGGCTATGCATAAGGCTGTTGCTCCCTAAGATAACGATAGAGTCACAATTGTTATTTAAATCCTCAAAAAATTATTTAAAAGCCCACATATATTAAGTCGATATGTCTAATGTATGTCTTCCTCTCGAAACAAGAAGCTGCAAATACACAAATGACCCAAACAATAATGTAAACAATTTCTGACGCATTATGCACCCACCATATCAGTCTTAATAATAGTAAGAAAACTGACAATGAGTTGTGCTAAACCCGTATCGTATATACCTGAACAATGTCTCTGTAGCCTTCGATAGCTCCAGCTCGGAGTGCAGTTCTTCCATCATGCGAACGCTGATCAATAACAGCTCCAAGATTCAACAAAGCCTCTACAACATTTATGTGGCCTTCCTGCGCTGCAAGCAGTAGGGCATGTTTACCGTCGTTATCCGTTTCATTGAGTCGTGCGCCGGACTCGACAAGGACTTCGGTGACTTCCTGATGTCCTTCAAACGCTGAGTAGTGGAGTGGTGTCCAGCCAGCGTTATCTCGATGTCCCTCGTCCAGACCCCGGGCCAATAACAATCTGACCACACTCACGTTGCCCTGTTAATATTCAGTTATATCATTTACAATTGAATTTCTGTTGTATTCGCTTTGTACAAATCA
>JAHZMV010006855.1:0-58056 GCA_027743765.1 Coecobrya sp. COE2
AAGTGATGCTCTGCCCGTCGAAATTTGTAATCTGCCCTGTGGTCGAGCGCAATACACAGGATCGTTCTTTTGTGCAGCAGCCGAAACGAACACTAGCAACAGATACGTGAAAGAAACGTCTTAGGCTGTTGTATATATTGTATATATATTTATGGTATTGGTATAGAACAATCAGATGAGCCCTTTTTATCAATTGTGCAAATGGATGTCTCGTGTGTGTATGTGACCAAACGAAAATAACGGACGAAAGAAACAAGAGCGTGAGAGAGAGAGAGAAGACGAGAGAAGAAGAAGGTGAATAAAATAAGAGGCACGACAAACAGAGAAGAATGTATAGAAAAGGAATGGGAAAGGAATTTCAATAAGGGATTTTATGAACTAACGCAAAAAGAACAAGCAGTGAGACGGAATAAGGAATAAACGAAAGAATAGAGAAAAATCGAAGGGTTGTATTTTTTCCTAGTCTATGCATCTATATGCATACGCTCATACATTGCATATTATTATATTGGAGTAGGAGTGATGGTAGAGTAAGTATTATAGCACAGAGAAAGCCAAAGTAACCTCTTTTGTATGATGATGCCATAGATTCTAGAATTGATAGCAGTACTTGTACTACTTGTACTACTGGTAGTAGTAGTGATGGAGTTGCTGCTGCTATCTATCTACTACTTTTCTCTTTCTCTCTACATGTAAGCTGAACGGAAGTGTCTCATTCTCAACGTGTGGCTGCCAGCCACTATGGTTTCGGTGAAATGAAACAGAGACAAAATATATATAATCGAAAACAATGAGATTTCATTTGAACTTTATCTGAGAAAAAGAGAAAGAGTATTATTATGATTATTTTAGCGTTTTTCTTTTCTATTTCTTTCTCCTTCTCTTTTTCCCTCCCCGCTCATGTATGTTCCTGTGGCTGACACAAAGAACTTTTTCTTCACTGCAACTGCTGCAGCAACACCACAATTTTGTTTTCACTTGTTCTTTTTTTTCCTCCCTGTTACTTCTACATGGCATTTTTCTTTTGTCAATCTATATTGCATTTATTTCCTCCTCCTCTTTCTCTCTCTCTCTCTCTTTAGGTACAAGGGTACATTTATTTTTTATACCTATACACAAACACAATGTATACATCATCATAATGTTAAACCTTTTCCTTTGAATAAATGTCTTCTTGCATGCATTTATTGGAGACATGTAGACGTTGTAAAAGGAAAGTAAAATGGAATGGAAGAACAGATCGTGTAGGAATATATAGAGTCAGGATTAGTCATGATATTATGTACATGGGAGAAAGTCGAAAAAAATCGACATGTTGGTAGGAATTGATAAAGCAAAACGTAAAGAGGAAAAAAGCGGTTTCACTTTTCTAATCCTTCTATTCCTCAGTATAGTTTTATACGTAAAACAACATAACATGTACATATTATGATAATAGGTGCTTCACCAGCAGTGTCGTCCAAGTTAAATGCATACGTTTGATGTTCACATGTTACCAATGTGTGCTGGTGCTATTTGGAAGTTGAATAAAAATAATAATAGTAATAATAGAAATACTTATTACTTACATACATCCATACACATATTATGCATATTGAGCACTAAATAAGGTTCTTTTTTCTTTTACCACTTCACATATCCTTATGGCTAGTGCAATTCTTTTTCAATGATATGTCCATGTACCTCTTTTCCCTTTTACGTTTTCGCTTCTTCTGTGCAACCACTTGTGTTCCCTTGTATTTTATGTGAGCTGATTATCATAATCGTGACTGGAGACGTAAGCAAACGAGAGAAAAAAAAACGTGAACAGTAGTTATTTCGTTGTTGGTGAAATGCAAGAGTGGTATTTAAACACTTATGGTTGTGCCAGAGCTAAAATGGTGTCGTTACTCGCCACATAACTACTACTACTTCACCTTCCGTATATTTCAATTGTAGATACATTGCTACAAAAACGACCTGCAGTCACATTCTTTCTCTCCTTCCATAAAATAACATAAATAAATCTATGTGTTTTCCGTTTCCGATGTTTCCGCTTTTCATATCTCTCACATCCGTATAAAGATATTTAATATGGGAAATAAAAATAGATATCTTGCCTCACTCCCAGGATACTCAGGAAATAAATGCGTTCACGGTTCTTGTGTCTCAAGATTGCTCCTAGCTCGCACTTTCGAATGAATAGTCTATCGTTAGTCGTACTTGAAATTTCTCGACTTTTAGACGAGACCCAGATCACTATATATAATCTCTTCTATTGTGCCCTTATAACTATTCATAAATATTTCACTCTTACCAAAGCTTGACCATTACAACACAATATTTACTTTACATTGTTACATATACTAAACTAATTGTAAGTAGCGACGATCAGTAGAAGGTAGGTAGAATATGTGCTTATAAGGGTAACCTTGTCCACTAATGTTGAAAGCGCCAATGAAAGAAAAATATGCTGGAATTTTAGCTAAAATGATTTTTTGATGTTGCCGAATGTTGTTCAGAGCGAAATACCATTATTGTACAAATAAACGTTTTATTTGTACCATTCCCATTGTCGATTCTATCAACCATTGGCAATGGAAGATACTTTAGTGGGCCGTGGTTCGCCCAGGTTGCTATACTTCATACATTGTTGTAGTAAGGTTGTCCTGTACAAAAAGTTATGCTCATAGCTAAAAGTCATCCACTAAATTTTCCTTAGTTACTAATAGCAATAGGTACACACGCAAGAATGGAAAATGGAAGCCGACAACTTTCTTTCCAATTGCGTCCCGTGTTTTGCCATTTAGTACTTTTGGTGACGGTGTTTGTTGAAACTATTATTGCACATCAGAAAGGAAAATCAGTGCGAGGTCGAACTAATGCACATCATGTCCCTACTAATCTTTCATGGTCTAAATCTAAATTCAGAAGTTCATTGTTTCCATTTTTGTTCTTGTTAGTAATTAAGGCTTATGTCGGTTAAACTTTGGCCACGGTGTGCTTGCTGTTCTTTTGTTAAACTTTAAAGTGACTTGAAAGTTGTATTTTGATCCGAATGAATAAATAGTAAAATTACAATGCAGTGCAATTATAATTCTAAAATGCATATTTCAAAACACCCCAGTCAACGTAAAAATCCAGGATGGGATGCTGATTGATAGAGAACTACTACTAATATATTGTATCCAGTCATACGAAGGGATTAAGTGGCATTTCATTCGATTTATATTACTTTGGAATTGTCCCGAGAATCATTCACATATCTCGTTGAAATTGACCATTACAGTTTCAACGATAATAACTAGAAAAACTACCAAGAGCTTTTGAAGCTATTTGCGAATACCAAAAAATAGTTTATGACAGAGATAAACCATAAAACCAATGTGTATCACTTTTGTTCCAAAGTAACATTGTGTCCTTTTATTTACGGCTTTTTCTCGGAACTGAAAAATAACAGTTTACAGAAGTAAAGCTCACCTATTGTACCGTGTACAGTTTTCTTCTTTTACCAGTTTCCATATCGACATGTCAAACATGCACGATGCTGCATTAACCGCATGCTGGCATAATGCAATATTGGAAGTTTCGAAAAGTTTTCTCTCACAACAACTTCATTTCTTCGTATATTATTAGAACTTGTCCTACAAATATTTTTGTATCCAACTGATATACATTCCCGTTTCTGGATTTCTCATTTCTTTTGTCTCGCATTTGGGATCTTGTCAGATGCATCCTGCTTTTAGGAATTGCTGTACAACTCAACATTCAGTAGCGACTACTATTTGTTTTGAACAGCATTATTTCTTATAACCGGTGAAAAAAGCATATTATACCTATCCTATGAAAAGTTAATAATTATATCGTATTGTCATGTCTTGTATGTATGTAAATGTATTGGATTTTCCAACTGGGATGACTGACTCTTACTGAACTATAGTATAAAAACATCTTCATCGCTATTTTGTAAATATAAT
The DNA here is from genome assembly GCA_027743765.1 of Coecobrya sp. COE2. Classification (NCBI taxonomy): domain Eukaryota; kingdom Metazoa; phylum Arthropoda; class Collembola; order Entomobryomorpha; family Entomobryidae; genus Coecobrya; species Coecobrya sp. COE2. Next base: position 3,957 of record JAHZMV010006855.1, read on the forward strand.
GGCCATCGACCAATTGTTGCAATATTGTTTTTCAACAATGATGACCATCCGCTAAATCACCGGAATGACTGACGTGTCATATGTACTTTAATTTTCAAATAAAGCAAATACCTCTCAACGTATTGAGGTTATAGCCAGAATGTTGAATAAAGCTGTAGGAAGAAAATGAATTAAAAAAGTATTTCCATTGCGACACAAATGGATAGGGCAAGAATTGTTGCTGTAACCGCATATCTTCAACTATTGTCCTCAACTCGGAATTATTATTACCAACATTATTGACCACAGTTTGAACATGTTGGCAGTTGAGACTTGAGAGAAACTATTTCTTGTCCTGTCCAAAGCGTACAAACCCATAAAACATCTGCTTAATACATAAATGAAAAGTAAAATTATCATTGTGTATTTATTGTTATCATGAAGGATAATGGCAAGAAGAAAATTATGACACATAACAATAAAAACTTGTGTAGCAACAATGCTTCCATGTATGTTTTCCATGACCAGCATCTGCTCCAGTTTACTGACATTCTTTCGTAATGTACTTTGTATGTAGGGCAATATGTAGGATCGTGATGGTCAATGGCAACAAAAAGGTATGTATGGTAGGCAAGAGCTTACTATAGTATGGTTTGGGTAGGCACATTTGAAGTCAGTCATTAAGTCTAGTATACATATGTGCATAAAATATTTTATTTGTTTAATATCCAGTTATATGTACATACTCTCTTTCAGTATTTCCCATTTGTACTGTTACTTAATATTTGCCTTTTTCGATAAAAATATTGTTCTCCGCATCAAAAGGATACATTTGAATGGTTTTTGGTTGCGGACTTGCTATTATTAAATTTCAGTTGGGAGTCGTTGAAAGTTATTTTCTTGAGCTCTTCCGTCAACCATCACCGTCCAACACAGGGTCATTGTTATTAGCTATCTGATGGAAAGGGTTGTTGTGTGGTGGCGCTTGCAGAGCAAGGTTGTTTATCGCTTCTCTCTCGCGGGCTCTCAAGGTTTGTTCATTTTCCTGAAAGCATAACGTAACATCAAAGCGATGCAAAAGGAACGCAGTTATGCAGCAGCTTGTTTCCCCGTCATCTTTATGATTAAAAATCAAATAAAGTCTAATTAAACTTTACATTCAATGCGACGATAACAACGGGAGTAGTCGATACATTCTCGTGCCTTGTTTATTTAATGTGATTGGCAGTCGCCAACATGTTTTAAACCAACTTGTGCTCCTGACTGACACAAAGTTTCTTCCCCGGAAAGCAAGCTTCCCAAGTTCGTCCTTTGTTGCTCTGCCTATAATATTTACATCTGTAAATGTTATTCTTGCTCTACAGTGAGTACCTACTGTTTATATTGTATATGCACTTATGTATGTTTTTCTTTCAATACTCTCACTTTTATTAACCAAGTTTCATTGAAAGAGTTTAGCTAGCTGCTATCACTACCCTCTCACATGACAGATGTACGTACATATTCCTATATTATCATACAATTCGAAAAAATACTATACTCAGTTGTGTTGTGGTAGCCTCTAGCAAGCCGCCATTCTGGTTTCCTTTCACTCCACTCCAGTCACTCATCTGCTAGGAGTCTAGAGAAAGTGTGTAAAAACTTTGGCAGTGACTGACAAGATTTCCAAGTCATAGGAGGACGAACCAAGAAAACCCAATGGCACAAATAGCATGATAAAAGTAGGGAGAAACGGAAAACCCGGTGACTCTAGTGTGCACCACGGCAATGATGATGATGTAGGATGAGATGCAATATATACATTCAAGGAATCGAAAATTCTTCTTCTCTACTCCTGACTTGAATACACCAACAAAAAACGAAACCACCACTGCTCCCATTATACTACTTCCTGTGACTCGCATAACGTGCTGTTTTTTTTCTCCTTTAACTTATTCTTTCTCGGGTATGTTTGTGTTGGTCATGTTGTTATATGTCCTTCTCTAGGTTCTGGTCCCAAGAGCCTGTCTCGGAAAAAGGTTCTACGTGTCCATAAACATCACTACTCTACAATAACACACAGGCACACAGATTCACGTACATGCAAAATATAATAAGAACAACCCAAAAATCGGGAAATTCCTTGAGTACAAACACACAGGCTACAAACATAAGCTTACTCGGGCTTTCTCCCTATGTGAATACATGAATGCTCAGTCACACATAATAAGATAGTTGTGTGTGTACACACAAGGAGTGGGACTAATAATAAAGGAAAAACAAATTTATCAGAAGAAAAGGAGTACCGAAAATGTCAGTAGCATGGGACTATGCCACTGTCTGTAATAAGAGCAGTGGGTTAAAGTCACATGAAGGAACAAGCAACCGCTCCAAGTGTTTATACTGCTCCTGTTTTGTTGTAAAACCATGAATTTTCCTTACTATTCCTGTCCTAACTGCCATTAGTACGAGAGTAATTCTTGTGTTTGTGTGTACGAGCGTGTAAAGTATACCCTTCTGATGGACGGACTTTGAATGAATGAGTTGGAAGGAAAGAGGCTGTGTAAACAGTGGTGTTGCTCCAGTATTGAGATGAATAAAATTCGACTGATATATGTTCAACGGTAACAGCGCTATATAAACAATGTACAACTTGTCTGGCCATGTACTCTGCAATTTTTTCTGCACGAAATTCTGTGTGTATATATGCAACTTGTACTTAACCATTGTCATCGCTGGTAGCCCATTTCTTGAAACGGGAAAGTTGTATTTTTTACTGGAATTCTTACATTTTTTTGTTGAAAATGATAAATGAATCGAAAGAAATCTATAATATTCTGGATTAGATTTTTTTGTTAAAAAACGGGACAGTATCGCAAGGCATTCGGTTCGGGTTTTTTTCTTCATAATATTACAAAAACGGCCTCTGGATTCAAAGTAAAAAGTATTAGTTTCTGGTTCCCAGAAACTGGTTTAAATCATGAGAATGAATTCCCTGTCATTGTGCTAGCTTTTATCACTTTTCCTTCTCCCTTTGTCCTTTTCCTAATTTTACTTGCTGTTATTAATGTTCCACAGAGACAAAGATTTAATGTCAATAGCTACATACATAATCTTTCCACTGATATATATGACAGTGTAAATGTTTTGCTGAGATGGAGCTAATCACATCTCAACAAAGGACATAACAAATCTGCTTCGCTACACGACCAATAAAAACGTCTTGGAATCTGTTATAATGCGAACAATAAAGCAAGAAAAAAAATTCCAACTAAAAAGTGAATTTCAAATACGGATTATATACAGTAAATAATACATTTTACTTTTTTGATTTATTCGATATATTTACCTAATTCATATTTCTTTCTGGACCTCAAAAATATTCATTTAAATGAATGGTGTTGGATAAATCTAGTACTATTCTCATTTCTAAAGGTATGTAAACCATTGTATTGGGAACTTGGGAACAGTTCCCATTACACTTTCGACGTGAGTTCTGATTTCCGCCGGATCTGTTCCAGACAGTCACCTATCCCACTTGCAACTTCAGTCACACTGGAACTCTTGAGCACGTGTATTAAACTCCTACTCCATTGAATAGGTCAAAAGCACAATAAGTCGTCCTATTATTTTATAATTTAAGGCTATTACTTAAGAGGTTTCCGTCCGTGGGAATTAAAGCGGTTGTCAATGATATTTATTTATTATCTATGTAAAACAAACCAAAGGATCTGACTCTGACTCACTTGAAAATTGCACAGAATTAAAGGCCAAACAATGCCGTACCCGACTCCAACAGAATTATTCGTATTGTTTGAAATCCACTTCTTCTGACTTCCGCCTAATTGTACTCATTTTACCACTCTTTACCAAGTAAAAAATATATAGTTTTAAGTTCAAGTCAAGCTGCTCCAAGCCGTCGTTGCTGAATAATTTTAACAACCTCGAAAAATCATTATCTAGTTAACTTTCGTAGAATCTTGTGATCTTTAGAAAGAAAAGACAGTATGTGAAGATGGCGGGAGGAAGAAAAACTTGAAGTTTTTCATTGAATTACATGTGTGCAAGAGAAAGTGAAGCAGTGAAATGAAGAAGCATTTTAATGGCATTCTACTATTTTCCCTATAGATATACATATATTTACTAAGGTCATCATGATATGACTTTGTACCCAAGAGAAGAAAGGAAGCATTTAGCATAATTGAGGGTGAAAGGAAGAATAGAGGTCGTCTATTTCAATAAAGAAATTCATACTTATATACACATCATGCAACATACACAGTAATGAACCTGTTCTTACATTGCAGGGCTCAGAGAGCACCGAGTCATCCTGTCTAGAACTTCATAAAAATTATGAAACTTCTTTACATTTACCATCATTGGTGGGTCATAAAACTTTGGGTTCATTTCTCAACTTTGTATTTCTCAAAACCATTCAAACTATTGTCATAAACTCATTTTTAATGATACAACGGCTTTAAAAAATCTGAATTTCAAAAAATTTCCACCTTTAGCTACATGTTTCTCTTTCATGTGGCCTTCGTCAAACAATTAGTGTAATACAGTATGTAATTACCCTGGCTCCCTTGTAGATATCTATTTACACAATATCAACTTTGAGAATTTTAGCATCTCGCTTCCTGTTCATCTTTTAAATTGTCCACACCGAGAAGAAGAAAGGAGACAATATTTACTACTTTTCTCCGAAGCGACTCTAATTCACTACTTCTTGTTTCCCATTATATCATCATTTTTGCTACTGGTATTATCATTATTCTTAAATGAAAGGAATAAAGAATGGAATATAAATGAAAACATGGGCTGTATATGCATTGATAAAGGAGATATGCTTTCCGCTTTACCAAAAATTATAGAAGGATTCTTGTGATGCAAGCAATACTCCACTGAGCTTATAATATTATATTCTTAAATAAATAAGTATGCTTATGCATAAGTAGCCAGTGGAGAAATGTAAAGAAGGATAAAAGATAGAAAGGGAATGGCAAACAAAAAGTATGCAGTAAAGCGAATCTTCTTTTTCAACTTGAAGAAATTTATTTTTTCTTTCTCTTGTGAAATTAAATAAGAGTCCTTTCCATGAAGTGCTTTTCAAGTATTGCTCATTTTTTTCGTCTTCGCTTTCCTCTCGTATTTTATTTTGGAAATATTTCTCATGTAAAATAAAGGCATTCTCGGCTGTGGTAGCCTTTACATGTGCACATATACATACTTGTGTCTGTGGGTGTAATTAATATGCGCTAGCATGTTCTTGTGATGATTTGTGCTGTCTGTCTGTCCGTGACGACTTTTTCTCCGAAACCGTTGACTAAATTTTCTTCGAATCTTGAACGCACGAGATGTTAAGGACAAGTGTTTAGTTAGTTTGTTATAATGACAAGGATGCAAATATTGGGATTGTGGTAGGAGAGATGCCAAGTATTTGCCGTTGGCAATTAATAAGTCGGTGAAAAATTGGATATGTGAAAACTCATTTGGCGACATTGTTCAAAGAAAGCAAACTGATCTGTACTATACTGCACAGTAAATTCACACTGCGTATAAGAAAACTCTTGCTCTACAGTACCATTCCAACTTTATCCCACTTTAAGATTTCTAGCGCATATTTGTTGCTCTGGTTGTATGCGGTTTATTTCATTCATACGTGAATACACAAACACGCGTCTGTACTTAAGTATATACATGCATAATTTTACAGGAGCATGTTATCCTTTATTTATTAGACGCTGCGGATAGTCTCAAAATAGAAATGGCGGTGGGAAAGGCATGTTTCTTCTTTTTATATATTGGATATCTTTACAGTCAATTTAAATAATATTATGCTAAACAGGAGTAGTTTGGGCTAAGAGAAGAGAGAGTGAAGTGAGCGGAACCATGCGACAATCAGTTGTGTCGGGTTTTTGTAGAAGTGGGGAAAGGGGAAAACAGAAATAGTCTAGCCGGCCTTTTCAGATTTATGTCAATGGGATTTGGGGAAAATGGAGAAAATGCAAGGTATAACATTGGTTTAGTGAGGAAGAGAGAGGGAGAGGGTGAAGCCAGCTAGCAGTAAGATTCTTTCCGTCGTGCTTCAGTTTTGTTATATGGTTCCACCACTAAACTCTGCCGCCATAGAACTAGATTACGCTCAGCAGAATTCTTGTTCGTCTTTTTCACTCTCTGCCTCTTCCTTTCCCTTTTTCCGCCATAATATCCTTTTCAACAATATACACGTCTCATTGCTCGTAATAGCAATACTATCAGTGGAATCACGCTGTTCCCGTAATAATATATAAAATGTATACAAGGAGCAGCAGGCATGTATAATAAATATGTACGACCATGACCGTAGAAGTTTCAGTGAGAAGCGCCAAAACTATAACTTCTTCATCTGAGACAATAATACTTTCCCCCACCTGTTTTTACTTTCTCCCGAGTAATTTCTCTTTTTCCTCTTGCTCCTCTGCCTCTCCAAATGTGAGCGTTATGCCCACGATGTATTCGTCTCCTGATCCCCTTTAGCCTACCGAAAAAAACAAGAAATACAAAGCTTTTCCTCTCCTTCCTCTTTCGCCATAACGCTACATGGAAGGAGGTGGAATGGCAGCGGAGCTAAGAACGTATATATTTATCTTGTGTGCTTTCACTTTCCTCCTTTCCCCTGTCAGCCCTTAAGCGCTTATTTTTATAGTTGTTTCAAGGTACTTGGAATATATTAAAGATTTACGTTATAAGTAACAAATCTTTTTTGATTTCAACTTCAGGGCTTTTCTCAATGAGAAAGAAAAGAGCTTACAGTCATGTTAGTAGTTTTTCATCCGTACACTTTTCTCTCTTCACTAAACGGCCATGGGTACATGTAAAGTGCGCCCTATGCTACTAACAACAGGAGGACACCGTTACATAATACATGCCGAGGTCCCTAATATGTATTTATTTATAACATGTTCCCATGGCCCACGAAGCCCAGAGAGGTTTTCCCCTTTTACACTCATAAACTGCTGCTTTATCACTCTGTAATAAAATTACAAGAGTGGAGGGCATTATAAACTATAAATAGAAAAAAAGGAATTCTTGTCACCGCTACTCCAGCTACCATTGTCTGGGTAGTTTCCTTACACAATGTAACAATAACAATAATAATAATGATAATGTTGTTATGATTACACATTTGTTGTGCTGCTGTTATTATTTTTGTGCAATGGTATAAAATGTCCTCAAAGAGTACAATTGTCATATTTTCTCTCCTATTCCAGAGAATAAAAAACGCTTTGTTTTTCAAGTTGCCACTACAATTGCCATTACTGTACCCACACTTGTCTCAAAGCTAAAGTGTAAATTTTGTATAATGCACTCCTAAGATATTTTGCAACAACAACCCATTTTTCTCTCATGTAAAGAATTCTTGAGTTTGAGGAGAATCCCTGTAAGTCTCCAAACATAATTTATGGTTCCCAGTGTACGTTTTCAAAAACTAAAAAATGTCGGATGAAAATTGCTTGGCCAAAGCAATACATACATCGGCAGTGGTACAATGAAACATTACAAGTTGAAGTAGTGTTTGTCAGTGTCACGAGTCACAACTACCTTTACTTCCATTTTGCTTACTCGGCCACAGCCAAGTGATGGTGTGAGTGTTGGAGGAGGAACGTAATTGCAAAGTTAAAATGAGTTGAGAAGTAGGAGTGAGCAATTCTCACTTGAGGAGCAAGGGAATCCCATTATGAACATAAGCAGTTGTGGTACAGAGAAGACAAGCGCTGCAAAAATGCTCTTTACCAAAAAAAGACTGACTGTGATACGCAATGACTGTGTGCAAATTGGTGATGCCACTTGTAATGTCCATCCATCCTTCTTCACTTTTTTCACACTAACACGGTGGCATTACAAAAATAGAAACCACGAAAAGGTTCATATGCCTAAAGTTACCTATATGTTTACCCGTACCTACAAGAACGCACAAAATGTTTAGAGCCTATAAAATCGCAAAAGAGTTAGGGCAGAGAAGGAAAAGAGAAGCAGCAGTGGTCTTCCTAGTAGAACATGGATAATTCTCTTGTCCACTCTGGGATCCTCTTTGTATTTTATTGCCTCATCCAAACCAGAATGATGGGGTGAGAAATAGTCTAGAGTGAGTCAAGAGAGAAAAAATAGGAAACGAGATAAAGTGAAGGAGAGGGAAACAGAAATGTAGACCAGAGAGACCGATTTCTCCAATTTGGAAGTTCTCGTTATAGCAAACTAGCTTTCAGTTTGCTTCAGTGAAACATCCATCGTAAATAATTTCACAGACTTGCCTGAAAATACCTTCGCAGTCATCACTAGATTTCGTTACAGTTGGTTCTGCCTTGCTAAAGCCGTAACCTGAAGTTGTGTGTTTATGGAATATGTAACAGTAGTGCAATGGCATTACTTTAGGTTATCGTGGTTTTACTACCGCCACATCCAAAATATATTTCCCTCATTTCTTCTAGGAAACTGTGCAGTAACCTCATACAAAACTCATTCAATCTAACTTAATATCTCTGATCACCACTTGATACTGTACATATTTTACCAAGAGGTTTTTTATATTCTATAGTTTATCTCGAAAAAAATGTGGACGGGAATCAAGGGCTCCGCTCTGGTAAAAGAGGTCATTTGTTTCATTTTGAAATCACTGGACGGGTATGTATGTGTTTGAAAATATATGTATATTACACCAACGTCAGTGTGTTCGCAGTTGCTGATGAAATACGTAACAGACAATAAGTAAGAGTGTACTGATTGTGAGATATTTCACCTACACAAACGTGTTACCTTCTCTCCATTGACTTGACTTGTTTGCTGGTCTTATCATCTCAAAATACATAGATATTTATGCATGGCCCTATTTTAAACAATCTCGGAAAATACGAGTTTTCCTACTTTATGGGTCAGTCTCACACCTACCTCGACGACCTACTCTAGTCTCTTCTGACCATCACTACATAAATATTAGTAGCAGCACACAACCGCCATCACTGGCCTCATGTCTGCCACAGTTGACCAGAACATAACTTTCACCATATCGCATAGCAATTTTGTTATGTATTTTGTTTCCTCATCTGTTCTCCCACATTGCTGATTTCTATCTATTTCCTGCAATCTTGTCTTCCAGCCTATACACTTTCACACGCACACACCACACAGTTTTTATTTCCGCGATCTCGTTCCAACAATGTTTATGTTCCTTTTTCAATTTTCCCATATCATCTACGTACATTTCTACTCTACAGAGATTGCGCCTGCTCACCAACGCAAAATATGAATTTTGAATGAAAGCATATGGATCTTGTGTGCAAGAATGTATTATTCTTGTGAGTGAGCTAGCCAAGGAGGAAAAAAGAATAATAGGTGCTCTGCACACATTACATGATTCATGGAACACACACCAGCTTGGCTCAATTACCATTTTTCTGAGAATGCCAACTTCATCATTCATGTGCTTCGTTCATCAAAAATTCAAGTTGTATCTCATTTCAGTGGAGCAGTACGAAAGATATAATAACATGCCACTCGCATAATGAAAAATACTACTAAAACGATCTATAGGTCTTTGGCCACTCCGAAAAGTAAACTATTATTCTACAAGAATAAGTATTTATTCAGAGAGATTTCGTTGTTATATGAAGTGTTTCTGCGAATCTCACTTAAGTAATCATTACATATCATCAAGATTCATGTGTAGAAGGAATAAGAAGTGATGATGGGTCGATATTAGTGCTAAAAAGAGCAAATGGGAATACGAATTGCGTAACCATTAAATATTTCATGGCATTGTGTAAAAATATTTTTGCTGGTAAGGTCGAGACTCAAATAAGTATCTCCCGTTGTAAAACCGACAGTGTCAAATCAAAAATTTGTTCAAGATGGTGCGTGCTTTCAGCACTCAATTGTTCCAAAATCGTCAGAGAAAATGTCATCGATACTTTTACAAAGTTTTCTATTGTCATGTCTCCCATTAGTTACGGTAAAATGGGTAATACTGCTTGAAGAAGCAAAATTCCCTTTCATGTGAAAAAGAACTACCATGACTACTTTTGGGATGGGAAGAAAGAATGGGAAAAGATGAAGGTATTTCCTTGAATTAGCACAATGCACATTGTCAATGCTGGCGCTCAAATAAATTGTCTGTATGGATGTGATTCATCATGATAATATTTTTTCTGCAAACAAACATGCCCTATATTTTTTATCGCCTCTGTTGTTATCCTATGGCAAGAGACTATAAGCACCCTTAATACAGTCCCTAGTAAATCCACATATCATTATTCTATCTAAAGAACGTAAAAATATGAAGAAATTTTTTACATCATTCATGTTGAACTCTTCTTTGTGCAAAGTCTACAAATTAAGCTTCAGTTACTGCTTGCAATTTCTAGCCACTAGCATCCCTACTACTATTTCATTACAACTTCATTCATAAATCACGTATTTTATAGCTTTACAGTTTATCAAGGATAGAGTCGTGCGGTGGGAAAAAGCGAGTGTATTATTTTTGGGTCGCAGAATGGATGACGATGTATGGCGGAAAGAAAATGTGCCATTCTACGCGGTAATTTTTTTAAGCAATTTCAACTTTTCTCTTTGGTTCCCTCGTTGTCGTGGCGGTGGTAATGTCGATATGGTAATTACAATGTATTTCCATGTAAGATCGTTAATCATCATGATAACGTCGGGATAATTAAATATTGACAGGACAGCAAACCCTGTCTGAAAATGAGCGGCAGCAACAGCCAAGCCAAGTGTTGTGTGGCTGTGTAGCAGAATAACTTGAGCCAGGCTACATGTTCCTTTCAGTCTTTATTTACTCGAGTTTTGTGTCAAGTATGTATATTAAATATTATTATAATGTGTATTAGTTTATGAGTGCTTTGCATTAGCTAGAATATCTACACAAGAAGAAGTAGTATGAGTGTGATTTTCTCTAGACAGTTTAAAAGCGCATCTATAAAAAGGTTTAGATTCAAGGCATTACTTTTACTCCTTCTATGGAACCTTATCCCATTGTCCTGAAATGAGCACACAAAAGCAAGCCGATTTAGTTTAAGCTGCTACTGGAGAAGTGTAGCGATTCTGCCACGCAGTATCTTTGTTCTCTTTTTAAGTACCGCTCTTGCTTATGATGCATATACTTTTAATATTCTCCCAACAAATCTAATATACTGGCTGAGTAAATATTTTGGACATAGTTTCATCGGAGGATGATTTGCTGGCATTCAGAGAAAATTTTGTGGTGCGGCATAATATTTCTATAAACAGGCACAACGTTGGATGTTAGCATTATTTTTACCACTTTGCATATTAATAATAAGATGATAATAATACACAGTAACACACACACATATATATGACGTGTGTGCTTAAGTGTATTGTACTTGTATTTAGCATGTAACCAAAGCTACTACACTTTCACAAATGCACGGGATATGTTTGGTAGCGATGGCCAAAGTAAAATAGAAATTTTATCCATATCTTTAATCTTTTGTTTGAAAGAAAGGGCTAGAGCGAGGGAGAAGCTAACTGCGAAGTTCATCTCGGCAAATTCCCTTTGTTCCTCACTCAACTAAGCCCTAGTTAGACCATGCATACAATGATAATTGGAGTATACATGACGACGGCATATGGTGTTGTGGAGAGTACTTACAGGGCGTCATGACAGCAGATGGAAAGTTGATGCTTGGCGTTGCATTTATGAATATAAGTTAATGATCGGAATAGCGTTCATCGTCTTCGCTCAAAAAGGCAGTGCATGAAATGCTGTCAAATGTCAAGCATGGAAGAAGATACGCAAACACTGTAAAGTGCAGGATAAATTCAGACGGTTTAAAACAAGTCGTAATCTCAAGTCAGCTAAAGGAGAAGTTTGTTGTAAAGTTTTATGATGGTCGTCCATAAAATGGTAGTAATAAATTAATAATAATAAATTAGCTCTTATTTTAATTAAATAAATCAATCTTGATAATAATTTGATAAAGTGTATCACCCACGAGATTCGCGTCCTTAGTCTTCTGGGGTTACTTCTGAGATAATTTGTAAAAATTCGTGGTAGACTACCGCTGCGCTCTGCTGAACCAGATCTTCAAACGGATAAGTAGGGACTGTGTATAACGCAGTATAACGTCATTAAATTAGGCATTGGCGGCTTGATACTTTCCGTTATCAATAGCTAGGCATATTTATGCTGCTTATATGTACACTGATGATAATAAACACTACATATTTGTGTACGGCATTATATTTCCGTGAGTAGCAGTTGTAGTGCCAAGGAAACTAACAGAAGGAAGGAGTACAAGTGAGCGCTGTTGTTGTCTAGTAGCGAGATACAAAAGGGTTTTGTTTGAGTGTAGGGGTGAAAGTGGTAGCGGTTCTTGGTAAAACTTAATACTTTAATAAGTTTCCATTGGCTTGTGTTAAACTAAATAATGAAGATGAATATTGGAAAGTGGTGTGTGGGATCCTTGTTGAAATTTTTATTAGTTTAATCCATCGGCTTAACTTGGGATGTCAGCATTTGTGTAGGTGAGGGTGAAAGTAATGACAAGAGTGAAATAAATAGTGAAAAGGAAAACCAACAAGAGAGCCAAAAAGGGAAAGCATAAGTATTTTGCAAAACTTGAAATATTTTTAAAGAGAAAGTCAAAGTGAAATCGCTAATACGTATTAATGATAGGTGTTTGATTATTTCGTAAATTTCCCATCAGGAAGTCTATTTCTTATTTATCTATGTCTATTTTTGTCCTATTCATCTATATTTTAAGTCAAGGCAGACGTAGAATGGAAACAAATTAATATTTAACGGAAAATCAAAACCGTGAACCTAGATTTCTACGATTTTAAAGGTCATGTTATTACGAAATCTTAATAATAACATAGAAACAACCCACTCATAAATGACGTTTTAACAGACAGTCACTGTTACGGCATTTTTTCGTTTTAGGAATTGGTTCGTGTTGGTAGTTTATTCCTTGGTATCGTAAATCATTCATTATTGTTTTCCTATTCCTTGCATAACGTCAAGATGAACGTGGGATACTTTCGCCAAAAATAAATTACTATGACGACAGTGTAATGGGAGAAGGAATTTTGTGCTTGACGCAAACAAGACTGAGCTGATTATATGTATATGGTATTGGGAGGACATTCGTCATGATTTTAGGAACACCTTCCTACGTTTCAGTACTCGCTTGAGCAGAACCATTCTTAAATATCGTCATTAGCCACACTTCCGAAGTTTCCCATACCCCTTCCAAAATACATGCAATATTTATGTAGGGTAATGGATGCGTGCAGCAGTGAATACATCGTTTCATGTGAACAAGACTGTTACGCAAGTTGGGTAGTTACGTACATCAGATGAGGTGAGGGAAAATACCTATTAGAAAGTTACGAAACTACAAAAAATTAACATAAGGGGTTTTAAAGTTGATATTAATATTCTCATACTAAGAAACCTGGGTTACTAGACGGACAGACAAACCCAGTAATTTCGAATATACATTCATTTCGCTATGCTAAATAATATGCCTTATAAGTTCACCTTCCCCCCAACAGCCATAATGATAATGGTCGTGCAGCAGAGGAAAAAATACATTCGCTGAATGAGCACGGGTAGCTTTTTTCTCTCCTCTATTGTCTCAACAGATGCCTCATTTACTCGTATAAATACATGCGTCGTTTTCTCTATCGCTGCTACTGTCGCCACCGTTCAAAAGACGGCTGGTCGTTTTGAAAAGAAGTACAGAGAGAACCTAATGAATATTTCCCCGCAAGACATTATCATAAGAACAATACAGCTTTAAAATTAACGGTAGGGAATTTCTCATGGAAAGGAAAAACGAGAGAATGGCTGGCTGGAATGGAAATGATGATAAAACTCAACTGGTGTGCGTGTGTGTGTGTCTAAGCCGACTTCTTGAATCAGTAGCTCCAACCAACTTTCCCTTCCCGCTTCAGTCGTCTACCTGTAAAACTTCCTCGCCTTTCTCTTCTTTCATCTTCTTTATGAATATTCATGGCCGCTAGGAGGAAATCTTTCTTCCTGTCCTTCCTCCCTCTTATTATGAGCGCATATACTTACAGTTCCTATACACACAATATTATTTCCATATGGAAGATATTCTCCACAATGATTTATAATCGATTTTAATTTTTATTTGAAATGAGGATGCTCGCTCTCGGCTTACTGTGTGATGATGTTGCTCCTGCTGGAGAAAAAATCAGTGGTATAATATTTATTATGCGACGTGGCACACCCAAGATAATATTCAGATTTGATAAATATTTATGTACGTATTAGAACACTGATGTATAATAAAGAGTTTGCACAGTTTGTAGAGTTTCCTCGTGCTATTGTAGTAAGGACACTTGTGTTCTTAACTGGATTAGGTATATCATACATTACGGCGTGCTCCTTCATGGAAAAAATTCATTCGAGTAGGATACAGAGCGTCCCGTCCGTCCTTGGCTTCTCAAAAGAAAAGTAATCAATATAAAAACGGAAGGATGGACAAAGAGGAGGAAAGAAGAAAAAAAGCACATCAGCAAAGTAGAAACTGATGGCGAATAAAATAAAACAATCTGAAACATATCATAATGATGGTGACGGTCTACTTATATATTAAAAAGAAAAGGCAGTAAAAGACGATAAATATATTCCGTGCATATGCATCCAAATATATTTACAAAAGTGGCCGTTCAAATGCATATAAATATTCCGCTCACACACGTTAAAATCCAAAGTTCCTTATCCACTGTAAAGAGCACATCCATACCACTTCTACTCCTTCACTGGATTCTAGTCAATAGCTGTCTCTCTGGACGACGGAAAGAATGTTGGCAAATTGTGCTGTTTTCCCTAGCAAAGATTTTTTCTTCGTTGTAAGTTTTTTTTATCATCATGGCATGTTGTCTACAGTGAAACAAGTAAAATAAAGAGAAAGTGGCAGTGAGAGGGAGAGGGAGATGAAAAAGGAAATATGCACATAATATTATATTCATACAAATAATATGTACGCCAGTGGGAGAGGACTCCAAAAGTATTAATATTAGTAGATAGAGAAAAGCCATCGCTAAGGGCAAGAAAGGCAAAAAAGCAGGATTCATCGCGAATTCTTGGAGGAGCATTTAGAAGGAAGGAGTAGTAGCAGATTCGGCCTCGATACATGCATATATTCCCTTGTTCGTTTCTTCTACTTTCTCTTGTAGATCTACTGGTCTCCTCCACCACTGCCACCACACAAACTGGTAGCAGTAGCAGTGAGTGAGTACACACATATGCATATCTGATTCAAGTTGACACGACATTTTTCATGGTTTCTGACTACACCAGCAAGAAAACATGACCGTCCTCCCCTGTCTGTACAAAGCTTTTTCTTTTCACAAGTATTATTTTGCCATGGCAGGAGTAGTAGTCAGTGTGTTTATTTTATTTTTTGCAGGCAACTAGACTGCGTCCCCAAAAAGCTTGTGTTTGCCACTCCGCTTGTGTCTAATAGGAACAAAAGCTTCGTGCATCTCTAAATATAGGAATACTAGTATTAAATAAATTGTATATGGATATTTACCAGTTGTTGTATTTGTATGGCTGCTGGGTATACATGATTTTTTTTAAAAAAAACTAGAAAACAAGAACCTCGACAAAAATTCTTGAATAAAAACAACAACGTCCCGTTTGGTTTCCTTTCACATTGGAACCTTTCAACAAAGCAAAAAAATATACTTATAGTCTCAATGGTAAGCCAAATGTGGCGCTCGACACACAATATAAAGAGCCCAGTAGTCCGGTCCGAGCCAGTAGTGTCAACAACATCAACAATGGAAAACAACAAGCTTTTCACTATTCGCTTTTTATCTGCGTCTACTGCGCTGACTGTGAACGCTGCTGAGCAAACTAGTCGAGAGGATATTACGTATTTTGAATGTATGTATTTCACATTACTTGCTCGTTCCAATTTTCAACACTTTTGCAACAAAATCTGACTGACTGACTGAGTCTATCTATATCATCATAATAATATGTTTTATTTATATGTATCTCTCTACGCGTCTATAAATTTTGTATAGAAAAATGAGGCGTTCATAGCAAACTTCCACTATTTGCCATTGGCAGTAGTAGTTGTAGTCGGAGCATTGTTGCACTGCAAGATGACGAAAATAGATACAAAGTCTAGTCATCCAAACAACCTTCTTTAAAGAAATACACATACCAACTGAAAAAATAGCGAAAGGAGCACATTTATGTGCGAGCAGTGGTAGTGTCCCATTATATTTGCAGTGATGTTGCTGGTATTCCTGCTAAATTTGGTGTTATATGTAACACATAAAAAAAGTTTGCACTGTCAAAATATTTTTTCCGCGCAGTTCCACATGCTATATTTTTTTACACGAAAGAGGGTGAATCCCAGTATGCTATTTTGTACTTGTTATTTTCAAAAGGGAGACTTGAAATGAAAACGGACAGAAAGTATAGATGGAAAGAAATTTTTATGTCACTGGTGTGTCAAGACGCGTTGTGCTCGCTGAGACTTACAGGATGAAGCTAGTACCCATGTGGCGGCACCGATTGCTCTGTGTAGTGAGTAGGAATGGGCCTGGTGGAGCAAATATATGGCTTCCAGCATGTATTTTGTATTCCTTTTTTCTCTCTGTGGTACTTTCCTGAACATTTCATGTAATCAGAAACTTTTTAGTGAAATCGAATGCGAGATGGGGAAAGGGGAAAACGATTCCGCACTGGCTGACTGAGCCAACTGCGGAGGTGAAGCAGGTTGCATTGAATTAAGTAATAACATCCGGTTTGGTTGGCAGAATGTATTTGTTTCCGTTCTACTTGTGCAAAATACATAAACTTGAATGAAATTTTGTTACCATTAACACTGGTTATGTTTTGTAGGCCTTCGCCTCCGCATCCTTGCCAAAAATACTTATGTCTCTAATCTTGGAAATTCAAAACTTTAGCGAAATCATTTTCCTTAGCGTGTGTACACGTCTCTCTATAAATTGTACTACTTATTAGCTAGCTCCGTGGGTAGTTTGTTACACTAATAACTCAGTATGCGAAATAAACTACGCGATATTAATGATGGCAACCGTCTCAATTTCTCTGAAAAGGCATATTTCGTACATTTAATTGGTTCAGCTTGCCATCATCAACTTTCTCCATAACGAAAATACCTACACGTGGCTAACCCCCTTTGAAATAAATGTGGAATAGTTACGGTAAACTCAATTCCTTAAATTAAGCTAGTTATGGGAAAATCTTAAAATGTACGCACAAAAACATACATTCATACCAAGATGTATGTATATAAAGATACATATGTATAAGAGTACTAACAAATGCATGCAAGAGAATATTGATACTAAACAGGGTAGAAGGAGAATAAGTACTAATGACTAATGACAGTGTGCAAGAGAAAGAGAGAGAGTTGCCAGGCTGATGAGTACTTTCCCACTTAAAATCTTGCTTTCAGAGTTGTTCTTTAGCATTAACAGTTTCACTCCCGTAGATACGAGGATGGAGGGAGAGAAGGAGGAAATACTTAAATTTATTATGGTCTGAATGATATGATGGCGATGATGATACGATGTGGTAGCGATAGAAATGATCCAGTCAGAGTAAATTACAAAATGCTGATTAACAGTTTATATTATCTCCATACATGGTAATTACCAGTGTCGTCGCGGCCAAACTTGATCAAGCTTGTTGTGCTCTTCTTTCTTGTCTTGACTCTCTCAACTTGCCAACAAAGTCTTCCTAGTAATAATAATATTCATCTAGTCAAGTAAATTTCATTTGCTTTTAGGATAACATTCTGGGTTCTGATGATGACATATTATTCAAGGCTACTGTCTGTCTGTTGCTACTTTCTACAGATACTTCTCCGTGAGTTTTGCTCTTTCCCTGATGTAAATTAGCGGTGAAAGTGACGACAACGATTATTATGGAGAATACATCATACATCCTCATTAGTGACGGTGGTAGCGAGGAAAATACAGGAAAATGGAAACGGAAAATTAGTCGGAAAGCCGCTAACTAACAAAACAATTTTCTTCTACTTATGTCATTGTTGATGGCGTCGATGGTGGAGACGTAGAGCTCCCCAAGTTTTCCACAGGGTTGCTTGATGATAATGACGCTGCTGGTGGTGGCATACCTAGAATTATGGTCAAGTGGGACACTTTGAAAGAGTCTCTTTCACTTTCTTCCTGGCTTTCTCTTAGGCACTCATGCAGTCCTTTTGGAAAAGCGAGGTCGTATGAATCCAATGTTTAGTTTACGGAAACGTAGGCAGTAGTATGCATGTGCATTGTGTACGTATGTTATTTTATTGTCCATAGTTATACAGATTGACTGGAGTGTTTAAGTGCGTCATGGGGAGGAGAGAGTGGAGGAATAGTCAAATCGTGTCATATTTATTTTGTCAAACGTACAGTTGGTCTAAGAGAAAAAATGTATTTCACTAGAAATGTAATGTGCGATCAATTCTGCAGTTATTGCGTGTCATACATGGATTGAGGAGGATTGCATAAGATTGATGGATGACCTGTATTAGGTGTATATTGTGTGATGCTCTCTTGTTTCAATAGAGACCACGTTCCCTTTAGTCAACTCCTTCGTAGAAAAAAATGTACTTTACTTTCGCGTGTACTTATGATAATGGTTCGGGATGTTTCTTGAGTTCAATTGTGTGTTTGAGCTTGAATGTAGGGTTGATGAAAATGTAATTATTGTTTTATTTTATGAATTTGCAGTTGAGCCGAGAGATTGGGTACGTGCTCTACTCGGCCCTTGGTTCGTTCTACATTCCCAGCTGCATTATGGTCTTTGTTTATATTCGAATCTACTTTGCTGCTCGAGCTCGGGCTCGACGAGCGGTGAGAAAGCCCCCAAAGCCAAAACCCCCTTCGTCGACAGCGATTGAAATTGAGGAGAGGAGTAGAGGTGGTGGGAGTGTGACTGAAGGCTCAACAACGAAAGCGACCACATCAACAGGAGCAGCAACAGCTGCACCTCTGCTACCTCAAGCAAATGCTTCCAGGGATAGTGTCAGCGGTAGTGGTGGTGGAGGCGTCGCTGGTACAAATACATGTATAAGTGTGGACTCTGCCAGCCTTCCTCCAACACCAGATGGTCGCACTTCGAAACAAGTGGGCTTCCAAGAACCATTAACAGGAAAAAATGAAGTTATTGTTAAGCCAGAGATTACTGTTGAGAGTTGCTCACCAGAGCTCACTGCTGCCTCGTCAGGGGACAAAGATCAGAAGCAGAGGCATAACAATAATGGTGCTGGTAATAATAACTGTACTAATAATAACGGGAATGGTGAGAATGTTAGTAGGAATGCTCAAGAGAAGCAGACCACTGTTGAGATAGTGGGTGAGAGGACTAACAGCGTAGACACTAAAAGTGAGACACATAATAATAATAACAATAATAATAATACGGATGTGATGATGACAAGTGATCCACTAGCTAGCGATACGACGGCTAACGTCGATAGCCAAACTAAGGACTGCAGGTCAACTCAGGATGCTGCTAGTAAAAGCAGTGAGCACGGTGGTGGGAGCAATGGCTCTAGTCCAAAGGAAACGCCGCCGAGTGAGAACTCTGTTGTAGCTGGGGTGGGGACAAATAGGGATCAAGAGACCCAAGACTCGCCAAAGGTTGGTTGTTCGAAAGACTCATCGCCGACGGATGTTCCACCAACAACCAAAGTGGCAAAGGGGGAGACGATGCGAAGGGACAGCGACAATGCGGACAAGCCTAATAACCAACAGCCTCTTGTGCCAACTGTACATTTGAAGCAGAGCACCAGCACAATGGAGGACGAGTGCAGTAGCGCCAGCAACCGCCTACCGCACCAACAATCCACATTGGCTGTAAGTGAACTTGAAAGTAAGATGTCTGAGCTCCAATCTAATGGTAGCAGTCGACCTGATGAAGGTTCTACCAGTCACTCTAGCGCCAAAAAGCCTAAAGGATCCAAGCTCCATTTTCTTCGGGTCGAAACTCCAACCATTTGGAGAACTTCTTCCAGTTTGTCCTTGAATGGGGATGTGCATATTTTGGGTACATTGTCCCGATCCTGTTCTCGGCTTCAGCTGGACATGGACCCTGTGAGTGACGTGGAGCCTTCTTCATCTGACTCTGGTGCTGTAAGCCGGTGTGCCGTCGTCAAGCCACTTAAGCTTCGCCTCTGCCAACCCTTCTTTGGCAAGAAATCTGCCTCTAACAAGGCACGCCGTGATGTTCTCGACATGGGAAAGCTTCCCTCCCCTAAAGTAAGACACTTTCGCACTCAAATAAACCCTGAGTAAACGTGCAAACAGAAAAACTTGCTCGTTTAATCTTCACTTCTTGTTCGCCCCACCCGCTCCCTTTTTACTGTAGTTATCCATCATCACTCTAGATTACTCTATATCCACTTATATTTGCCATTTCCGTATCAAAACTTTTGCATTTACCACATAAGTACTTTCACTATGCATGACTTCTTCTATTTACCGTAGTGCCTTTAGACTACAGTTTTGTAGCAGTAGACACGGTGCCACCATCAAATTCCTATGCATACGTATGTATGTAGCTATGTACATACCTATGTAAACTCCACTATTTACCATGTGGTATCATCAAAACGATGCAAAACCGCAAAAGTGACTGCTGCAATGTGCAGCTAGTTAAGTCTAATAAACTAGATCCTTTTCATAGTTCTCACAATAGGTCCTTTTAGTGCATGATGAATCATTCAAAGCAATAGTACTACAAGTCGTTAGTCCAGCCGTTAGAATGACAGCCAGCAACAGACGCTGCATTTTTGTGTGACAAAGTAACTACCTATGTAGCATTTTCACGGTAAACCCGATATAAAAAATACCACAATAATAGTCTTTAAAATGACAGGTGGAATGCAGTCTTATTAAATGTAGCCACGTACTTTAAACTGTAATAACATTTGTCGTAGAAATGTCAGCGTTGTTTGTTTGATAGCAGACAACTCCATTTGAAAGAATGCACGAAGTAAAAATGTGATTTTATTTAGACGTATAAATCTTTGTAGCAGGTCTATGTTACAGAAAAAGGTTTGACTATTATTAAAACAGTGGTGGTTCCGCTGAAGCCTGTAATTATCTCGGCTGAATAATGCACGACAATCAAACATTGTATACACGTGTTTCATTTTGCTAACATTTTACTATTACGCTTTCTATTGAGACTACACACTGACTTTCCAATAATGTAGTTAAATTTTCAATTGCTAGCAAGCTACCTTTTGCATTTTACTGGTATTGCATGATGAATGAAAGACTAGGCATTCCCATCATGTAGCCGTGGCAAACTGACTTAATCCGGTCAGGGAAAAATCGTTTTTATGACTGTTTTAGTGAGCATGAGTATTTTGTTATTAGTTAGCTAATTTTGGTGAATACTCCACAAGGTTAACTGATGCGTACAATATTTTGTGTTGTGACTAGACAGGAGCTTATCTCTGTCCTAGTCTAGTATTTCGACAACGGCCTTTTGCATTTAGAAAATTTATTGACTTACTCTAATCACTGGATTTCAAGTTGCCTACACTTATATAGTTTTATGGCTAATTTCCTAAAAATTAATCACGGCATGTGCATGCTACTCTTAACAGCATTAAAGTTTTAATACGGTATATGCTGCTACTTTTCTTTATAGGCATGCTGTAAGAATAATTGAAGCATATAAATCAGACTAATATAGTGAAAACTAACTAGTAAAACAAGACACACACAGCATGCACTTGTGCCCATAATAGATAAATAGGTTGGTTGATTACCAGATTACGGTTTAATTACAGGGATGTGAGATTGAGATAGATAGAACCTTTGCTTGGAAACTAAATACTGCGTTGTAAATGGCCAGTGTTCAGTTGACATTAAATGATTATCATTACATACTTGCAAACATAGAGCCTGTTATATGACAATGTACTAATAAGCAAAACAATTCGATTATTAGAACATTGTAAATAGAATAGGTTAACTATTCTTTATAGACGTACACTATAGTAAGTAACAACGATCTTTTGTCTAAAAATATTTCCGTGGAACCAGGGATGAAGTACGTAATCCCATCTTGCCCCGTTAACAATTTCACTCCGTATTTTACCATTTGTGTGCAAAAATTTGTAAATACAACATTCTAGATTATTATGTGAAGCGGTGATTGTTAAGAAACAAATGCGGGTATGAACGGACAGTGGGCAATGCGAACTGGGAAAGCAAAATTAACAAAATGCCACTTGAAAGTCAGTGTTAATTAAAACGAATTTAATCTTCTAGAAAGTCGACCAGAGCGATGCAGAATGAGATAAAAAGCAAATTAGTTTTTCGAACTGTAATTTGTAGTCGCTCAAGCTTCAATCTGTTTCAAAAGTATATACAGTGTTACTTGACGACCCCACCCCGAGTCACATTTCAGTATTCTCATGATTTAAGCAACTGTTTCCTTTTCCCAAGACTTTAGCTAAACTCAACTAAAATTCATGAAAAGAACATAGGTCAGTCAGGATAGCTTGTATGCACAGTAAATACATGATCAATCTACTGATTAGCTCAAGTGATTCAGACTGAAATTCATGGTTTCGTATAAATTCGTATTCATATAAAACAAGTGAAGAATTGATGAGGATGATGACGGTTACATAGCGTGCCACGCTATCAAATACATTAGCCTATTACACGAAAAATAAATTGTATTGCATGGCACCATCGGAAACGCCTTCAGCAACAGTTTCCTTTTTCCCCATGAGCGATATCAAGTGTCAGCAAGGCCGGAGTAAATGGAATCATCAAACACTTCTACGACCATCTCTAGCTGGCACTACATCATATCATACTATAAAACAGTAAAGCGGGTAGTCAAGCAAGCGAGAAAGGCTGTGCTTGTATCTATTTTTGGGAGGGAGAAAGTGAGATAAAATCGTTCCTGTTTCCATTCCTGTCGAGCTACAAACCAGCAGCACTAAAAGGAGGGATTTCCGTCATAGTTCTCATTTCTAGATTTATTCATTACCCTGGCATGCATAATTACCTCTAAAAGGTTATACCGTGTACATGTCACAGAGTAAGCAATAAATACGTCAAATGTCAGGGAATAGTGGTGTATTTATGTGCTGGCATTCCGTTAGGTCAACTGAATCAGCATAATTTAAGATTTTTATCAGGCCACGTTTTAATAGCAGTATTTAATTGAAATTACTCCTTCCAGTTAACAGAGTTAACAACTCTTGTGCTAACACAGGAAGAAAGGAATATTTACCGATATAGTGATAATCTTTAATAAATACACACTCCTTCAAATAACGGGAGATTCATTCATTATTCACCTACTAGCACACGCAGTTTGTAACCAGTAACGTTCGTACAATATTTAGTTATGACACAAATTATTTACCTTTTCAAACAAAATTAATTTCTTAACAAATTGTGGCATGCATATAAACTATGTAGTACATTTTTTATCATTATTGTATAGACACGCACTAGCGGCATTATTACTAAAAAAAGTACGTGTAGAGTACATACATTCGATAATATAGATGCTAGCGTCGTAATTCCCACTTTTGATTATCGTCATCATTCTCTTTTAATGATCCTCCCTAACAAGTTTTAATTTAAACCTTCTCTAGCGAGTCCCGATTCTATTTTTTTTCCCTTCTGCATATTATACAGTATCCTTATTTTTTGGAAGCACTATAAAGAGTTCCTGTTTGATTCACAATAGTGTTGCCGAATACGACCGCATACGTGATTAGCATTAAATTTATTTATAGATAAAAAAGTGCGTCGTACCCCTACCATACTGATGGCGTGGCGATGATGAGGAGGATGTAATGTATGTACATCATCATCGTCCACATCTCTATGAGAAAAATTATAGTAGCGTAAATGTAGTAGTGCATGGATTGGCACTAGCACAAGGAGCACAATCACCAAACAACCCACACCATATTATAGCGATCCCCCGTCGTCGTCATCATCATCCAACTTCTCTTTCTTCAAGGGAGGGAGCTTGCCTCTGTGAGTAGAGAGAAAATACTCATAGCAGAATAGAATTCTGATGATGAGAAGAAAATGAACTTGCCATGTAAACTGGTTTGGTCATAAACGTGCTATCAAAACCTTCTATTATCCTATCATCTTTCAATCGATGATATATACGAGAAAGGAAACCTTACAAGTGCAAGTAGCTACTAGCCAATGGGTTTGTGTGTGAGAGAGAGTGTCTATCTGCAAGCCTTTAGAAAAGGCAGAGGTAGTTTGTAGTCTTGCTCATTTCTCCCCATTCCTTCTTTGTGTAACATGTAGTATTAACAGAGAAAAAGTAAAGCACATCGACATAACATCTTTTTCCCTCTGCGTACTTGTTTTTTTCCTTGAAAGGGAGAGAAAAAAGGTTCGAGAAAAGAGAGAGAGGATACTTGAAGAAATTCTACATGACTGTATGTGTTATGAAAACCGAAAGCGAGCAAGGGTGGTCCCACATGACATATATGAGAAAATCAAAAGTCTTATCTGCACGGTCCATTTAAAATAAAGTATATTATTAGAGGAAGAGAGAGAAAAGTGATGATATTGTGGTGTTGGTAAGAAAAAAGGTATGGGAAAAAGGAGGATGACGACGGCCGCACATTTTCAAAGTATTATTTACTGAAAGTCCATAACTTACATTACGCGGCACGTTACCACCACCACTTTCTCATCTTTTTTCCAGCCAAGCACAAAGAGCCAAGTGGCGGTGAGGTGAAGGTGATACTGATGGAGCCGGTTTCGGAGTACTTTTTTGCGTCTGCTGCTGCTGTTATATACTTGTACTCATGAATATGGTGGGTCTGTATAAAGGAAATTGGCAGAGCAAAAAAGGGGCAACGGCAAGTTCAATATTAGTTAGGAAATCCTTGGCCATCTATACTCATCTAGAGGCTGCTACATGATGATGATGTGCTCATATTATTACATATACTACTGGTAGTTTTGCCTTCCTATTATTTATTCACGTAGAGTAGCAGCGTTTAATCCTACCTTCACTCGTTTGAGCTAGGAGGAGAAAGCAGGAATAATATCCGATATATGTATCCTCCGTTCTGATGATGATGCTCCGTATTGAAAATTAATTTTCCCCGTCAACTATAAAACGCACTGCGCGACGCTCACCACCTTCGAATGGTTAATAGCATGGGGATAAGGCACTTGCACAACCCCTCAGCCATATCAATCTACACGTACAATCTGGTAGACTATCATAATATGCACTTTTTCCTATCATCTCTGTAGAGGCTGATGCTGTACGTCAGTCGTGGCAAATGGTCCGCGAACGAACATGTCTTCAGTCGACGTCTTATATTAATAACATCAATAAGGACAACCTGAATAGATGAGTTTCTTTATTTTTTATTTACAAATACCTAATCATGCAGAAAGGATGCATAATGCTTAATTACGCACACGTCACTCCTCAGTGTCAAGGACGTGGTTATTGTTGTAGAAACACAGGGATCCGTGAACATGACAAACTTGTAAGCCTTCTTTTGACGCTACTTTGAGCAGCCTTAAATGATGTTCAGCAGGGCAACCGGTGCATCTTGTAATTTTTATGACACCCTCTTTGCATGAAAAATCGCATTACTCTGTGGTAGCCTTTTGCAAAATTAATTATGGTGGTCACATTGTCTTCTTGTTTACAAGGGAGATTAGTGGGATTAAGCTGTTACTTTTAAATTATATGCCTAACTATATTATGGGATATTCCAAAGTATTAATAGCATTTTCCATGGCCTTCAATTTATTTTCGAAGCATGTAGTTCAAGTGTTAGTATTGTATCTAGATTCTGTACTAAACTTACCTTTGTTCAGTGTCTTTGTATTTTTAGTCTGTAAAACCTACTAACTTTTGCACTATAAAACAGCAAAAGTCAATCCGATAACATTGAACATGGCAAACTTTTCCACTAACTCACTAGAAAAAACTACACGATGGGTATATAAAATTGCAAGAACTATATGAAAGTTTTAATGGCGTTACAATTATCATTTCACTACTTTTACCTTTCCCTTTGACAAATTAAAACTCAAGGTTAAACGTGCCTCCCAGAAGAGTTTCCTTTTCAATCTCCCAATAATACAATGGACGGTTGTATTGTATGTGCAGTAGAAACTAAAATGTCTTTTGCGGTCAAATTGAACTCAGACTAAAACAATTACTTTGTACGCGTACAAGTTTCAAGTACAGAAATTAGTACAAAGTTGAAATATACGTATGATTAGTCAAGGCTCATTCATAAATTCCTAAAAAAAACTGATGGAAACTAATGAATTTCTACGGGCAACCTGTATAATTATTTTTGAATGCGGGAAAACTGTCGCTGTTGTGCAATCTGGTAGAAAGGACTTGACGAATTGCACGTTTGGCTGGCTGTAACAATTATGTATATATTTTGAGATAAAATATATAATATATACATAAAATACTACTAATACTTATTCTATATGGTTGATTGGAGCTCAAAAACATTTTTGTAGTAATTAAGTGGCGCATGCTTTTGCGGTTTACTTTAGTCGTAAATAATAATAAAAACTAAATTATTTGCAAGTAAACCATGCTATAAAAAATTAAGTTGAAATGCAATCTTTGTTGTGTATTTTGTCATTTTCCATGTGTACGTAAAAATGAAGGAGGTATAAAAAGGTATTTTACATCATACCAAAAATGGTTAATTCCAATAATTTAACTTTAACTATAACATTTACACAATGTGCAAATTACACATTCATGCATTCATCTCATGAAAATTACATTATGATTTCATAGTATTCAGTTTGAACAGTCTGAATTGAATGCAACCAATAAAATAAAAAGTATTGATTGAAACTAAAATATACAAACTTGTTATAATTGCAGATTGGCAATCTTCTCGGACGGAACAATATCTCAACGTTCAAATACTTTACACATGGACTGTCTCACATTCTTCTTTGTGCGATAGAGTATTCTATACAACATGGAAACTGGTTTTTCCGTATGACGTTGCCTTTCTTTCTTTAGAACAACCACTACAACCAATTTCCATCATCATCACCTGCAAAACTTGACGAAGCGTTCTCAACTAAACACTTCATCAAAGCTAAGATTATTAATTTTATGTCAATTGTGATTTATACAAAACTTGATGTATACACTATGTGATTCGTACCTGAAGGGATAAAATAGAAACTATTACTCTATATAAACTTACTACATATTACATACAAATAACAGTATATTTCTATTGTTTACGACTATATTCGACTTGTCATCATCAGTTGAACAGTTTTGAAGTGACATATTGCTTAAGTGAACATCAATATATTTTCTAGCTTTTGTACCGTGCAATCAGTATCAATGGTAGGGAATGAGTGAGCAGTGAACCTACTTTTATTGTGCATCGAATATCTACTTAAAATGCATATAGTGTCGACAAGATAAAGAAAACTCCAGTTTTTACAACGGTGCGACGACGAAAGTCTTCTGGTGAAGTATTTGTATTCTTACGAGGTATTCTCCTGATAATAATGCATACAATGGACTTCGTTCATTTTACGTTACTCCATTCAAGCTTTGTAGCAGGCTTTCTATTGACAGAAGTATAAAAATGGTCCCTATCAGTCTGGCACACTGAAAAAAAGTTTTAAAAATTCAATTGTCATTATTTGCTATGCGCGTCTTGAAAACAAATTACGGCAGAATTAGATTTGAAATTTTGTTTTGAGTTTTTCCGGATTCGTACACAGTTTAAGGCCTTTATGGAATATTGCATTCATTGTGTTGGCACACATGGAAGTGGACGGAAATTTTATTTTATATTTTATTATCCTGATAACGCTGGCAGTGAGTCCATGACGATAACATCAAGAGAAGCTCGCCCAGCTCACAAGCTGTTTATTGTGGAGTATACATACCTAGATAACAAAGTATTTTGCGCGTGCACAAATAGACAACTTCCTAGAGTAAATTTTCTTTCCAACTTTATTTCCCATAGTTCATGTAATTAGAATACAGGCTTCCTGTTCCTCTAACCAAACAATACGAGCGTATAATTTTGCTCCTGTCCTCTTTATTTTACAACCGTATATAAGTAAACGAGCTGAAAGTGAAAAGTACAAATCTACGGATGCAATTTGAATCGGCTTTTCTATTTAGAGGTAGCAACTCACCACCTACACAGTAGTCACCGGAATCCATCTATGCCTTTACGCACACGGAAATTACTAAACGTCATGGTCAAAGAACTTTATCATGATCATCACCATGATGATGTTTTATGGTTATTAGTTATCGTGGCACAACATGCAGTGGTTGGTTGTGTCTCTTGGAAGGATGTACGCAAAACAGCACCAGAGAGTGTAATTTGTGTGACCACTTTATTTAAACATGCAAGTTTGAAGTTGTCATCAGTAACCATGTTATATGCTTCCACAAAACACGGTAGCGACTTAAAGCCAGAGATGAACCAAAATGTAGAGTTCTCATAAGTATCATTCATTATTCAACTATTTAGGCAACATATGGTTTCTTTTCATGTTTTACTTTCACCACGTCTTCTATGGAAAACGACTAGGGCAGCAGCTAGTTCCGAAAAGGCTTAAATTCTCTCAACTTTCACCAGTTTTTTTACAAAAAATCCAATATTTTGTTTGAGACTTCCAATTTTTACTATATTTCACTTTCATATTACAAATGCATACACACACGGTTGAGCAGATACAGTATAAATATGTTGGGAAAGTTGCCCACATTTAAATATGTATCAGTCAAATGATAAGTGAAAGAAATGAAGAAAAAAGGTTAGGTAATGGTGTAATCAGCATATTGCATCCTCAGTCAAAATAGAATTACGTATCGAACATGTTAACAAACGACTTTAAACTGAAAATATGCACAGCATATACGTATGAAGTCATTTACATCATATTGAAGTATAGTGGTGAACACATAATATGTAGATGAATTGTAAAAAGTACAAATCTCACAAACGTAGACAAAATATATCAGATAGAGATAATCATCTTTATATTACCAGTTCTCACCATTTGTTGACATGCGCTATTTAATTATTTCTTTTCTCAATATGCAAACCGAAGCTCTGTAATATAAACGCTAAAAAATACACTACGAGTAGACCATGTTCAACTAACAATGCTGGCTCAGTTGTAGAAAATGTTAACATTTTCAACAAGGATATACATCCCTTTGTTTTCAAGCGTAACCTAAACTATATGATAACTTACATTTGCATATTTTACTTGCATTCTGACGTCATGGCAAATGATTCTAGTTGGGTAAAATTTAAAAAATCAAACTTGTTACAAGATTTGTTAAAAATGCACTCTACTCATCTTCGCATCCAAACTCCTTTGTATGTTTGAATTTTTTTTTGCGGTAATTTAAAAGATCAAAGTTTTATTTGATTTGTTAAGCTTTAGAACTAATTTTGAACTCTGTTTATTTCTATTTCATACCTATATTTATGACGACATTGTCTTATTGATGTACACTATATGATTGATGATGATGTTGTTGGTGAAAGTAAGGTATTGTATAGAAATATGCATTTAGGCTTGTAGTTTTTGCAGGTACAAAGTGATATCTACTAGTATATACTTGAAAAGTAAACAAAAACAAAACTTAATGCTAGTATTGGCACAATGTATAGTGAAACCATGCACACCCACACCGCATCGTATACACTTTTGGCATTGTTTCTTAAGAAGAATAACAATGAAACGTGTTTGTCCAATTTATGAAATATTTTCTGAGAATGATTGATGAAGCCAGTCACACAAAAGCAGAACTAGTCTTCTTTTCTAAAGCATACATTGGTATATAAATGCCTACCCGCAAGACGTCATTCGAAAACCAAAAAATTTACATGGAATGCGAATAAATGGGTGAGATTTAGGTTCCCTCATACAATAAAAGAGAAACCTTACTGATGATGATGAAACAAAAGTATAATTGAAATGGACATAAACTACGCATGGGAAGAATGAAGCGTAGTACGTTAAAATAAACATCCGCCGTACTTTTCACAGCGTTTGTCTTCTTCCTTAAATATTTGAACATTTTCATAGCTTCCCAACAACCAAGTATTCTTACAATTGGAGAAAACTTGAGGCAAGATTGCTCTCTATAGTGAATTCGTTTCTGAGTTTATTTATTATGCAACAATATATCAAGAGCAAATGTACGTGTGTGTACATGCGAGGAGGTACGTTCCGCAGAGAAAAAGATGTGTTCATGTTCTCGGATAGTTTGCATATCTACCCCAGACACTGGATAAGAACGTACATAATAATATGATGATAATAATAATAAATATTCCCTGATTTATTAAGCTAATTTGTGAGCTTGTGAGCTATGCAAAAATGGCACATTCACTCTGTCAACTCAACTGCTATTTGTTAAAAGTTCATCTACTAAGCCATTATTCCTTTCTTCTCCTTCTGGCAAAACAGAAATAAGTATTCACCAGAGAGGACGAGAATGAGTCCTCCTATCGCAGCAACTTTCTAACTGCAACTCATTGTCATTGCGTATTTTGTTTGACTCTGCTCATAGCTCCAGTCCCAGCTCCTTCCATATTGCCTCGAGCATCACCTTTCCTACAAATATTCACAATGACTTCAGACAAGATAATATCTTAAGTTTAACCATCCTATAGTAGTGGTATTTGTTTACGTGTTTATACAGCATTGTCGTGCTATATACAACTTACCTACACAGCATAACAGCATCTACTTAATCACTGAAAGCGAATCTATTATATTGTATTGATGATGTTCATTAAATTATGCCTCCCATTCACCACAGCAATAGATACATAAATAAACCCCTTTTAAGTTGAGCTTTCACTCCCACAACCATTTTTTCATCGTCTCCATTTGTCCGTCAGTCTTGGAGAATGAGTGGGAACTTGTCAAGTGTTTAGCAGAGTTTCTTAAAATTCAACGCATTTTTAGAGCATGACTCTAATTTTTTTGGAGAAATTGCTCCATTGGGTACGTCCTCGTGGAATGATGAGTGGCATGGGTTGACCTTCGCTAGGCATTCCTTCTCAAAATCGTCCATCTATCTTGCATAATTTGCCAGCTAGCGCTACTTATGTAACCCGCCTGGTTAGCACTGGAATATGTTCTTGTCTCTTTGAGGAAAATGCATTTTGTCATTTTAAAAGATATGAAATCTGCTAACCTTAAACCGTTGTTCTCTATTCAAATGTCCCTCACCCGTCTTGCTTCCTTTCCATCCATCCCTCCTTTTCTGCTTGCCTTTAGGCTACCGTATTCACATAATGTACTCGGAGAGTTAGTATAGGATCAGGGAAAGAAAGAGACTCAACTCTCTCAGATTCTTGCTCATTCTCGACTCTCGACGTCTTTGTTTTACTTTTCACTTTATATTATCATTACAATATTGTTGTGTTAGTGTTATGTTTGTGTGTGGACTTGCTTTAATGAATTCAGAAAACGATTCTTTGTAAACGCTTTCCTCAACACTGTCACGTCACGAACTTATTATTTGTATGTGTATTTTACAATATATTATGCCATTAGATATAACTTTATGATATCTCTAAGAAGAGTAGCACGAACCCAAAGGCTAGCAGAAGAATTACGTACACATCTGCTAACCAAGTTTTCCAGTAATTCCCAGTTTCTCCGGTCCGGAAATTTCTCAATGTCGTATTATCAGTTGCAACATATTTTCTCAGTCGCTATCAGGAAGGAGAGCACACCAGCAGCAGCACAGGAGAAATTATTATGCTGTTTTGCTGGGATGAAGCAAAACGCCAGCACTTCTTCAATATCATACCCATGCTTATTATTGTGACTGTTCTACTATTTTAATATTTTGTTCAGTTGCTCATAGGTCGACCTGGCCACTGTTTCTTATTTTTACTACGAATATAAGGTACTTTATTAGATTGTCTTATTGGTTGGTTGGAGAAAGCATTCTGGATGTGTGTGTTGCTGGCTGGTGCTCATCTTGGTTCGTTAGATGCAATATATGCAATGCAGCCCATTAATTTGCTATAATAAAATTATGATGATGTGAAAACTATCGAAAAGCGTCATAAAGTTCGCCCGTCTGTCTGGCAGTAGTTGAACACGTGTTTGGGGAAAATATTTGACATCGAAATTATCCTTTCATTGATGCCCTTCAGCATAGCAGAAAACATGAAACTTGGCAGTAAGAAAGGTTTTATGGGAAAGAAATTTTTGAGAGATTTTGATGTAAAGCTGTTAAAAGCTTCTGTGTTGGTGTCCATTGTCTGCGAAAAACTTTAGGCAACTCTTATTATATGTACTTCCAATTATCAACGTATCCGTGTACCCATATAAAATTATTCCACTTCTAACATTTTCGGGCTAATCTATTCAGCCAACTGCTTTCGCTACTTTTACATACTTTACTGTCCAACCTATTATTATT
Organism: Coecobrya sp. COE2; assembly: GCA_027743765.1. Taxonomy (NCBI): domain Eukaryota; kingdom Metazoa; phylum Arthropoda; class Collembola; order Entomobryomorpha; family Entomobryidae; genus Coecobrya; species Coecobrya sp. COE2. The sequence goes on from JAHZMV010006855.1 coordinate 36,436, forward strand.
AATAACATGTACTTATCTATCTGCCGTGAAATCAAGAAAGTATATTTTCTCCAATAAATCGCATTTTCACTGTGACAGCAAAATCCCACGGGATTGAACAAGAAGAGGGTTTGCTCTTATTTAGCTACATAAATACTAATATAGCAACAGCACACAATCCACGCCCAGCGACCTTTACAAGTGGCGAAAGAGAAAGAGATGAAGGGTAAAAGAGAAAGAGGCTGGCATCAGTAGAATATTACTTCGCCATGTGCACACCAAACTATACAATTCATGGAAAATTAGCAAAATATGTGCTTAATGTATTCACCCCACGACAACAGTAACAACGAAACTTTGTTCTGGTCCCATTATATCAGCATGTCTCACTTAATAATAAAAAGTATACAAAGTATCATACTTATGGTTAGTTACAAACATAAAGAACGCTATACAGTGTCATCATCAGATATAAAGTTTAGTTAGCCAAACACTGCCATCAGATCAGTTAAACCGTCATACATACTTTTCTAATTTACTCAAACTTGCAACCAAATACGTAACAAATGCACATTTAAAAATACTCCTTTTATACTATTTTTTATTCCCTTAAGTAGTTTGGAAAAGCTGGCTATTTACAATATTTCACCCATGACTAGCTCTATTCTATGCTGTGCCTGGTGTATATAAAACGACTTCTTTACTTGCCTCTGTTGAACATTCAGAGAAAGTAAGTCAGAGACACAGTGAGTAAAGGAAAGCTTTAGAAATAGATAATTCGATTAATACATATACTATGGGCCGTAACCTCGTGTCATTTTTATATTCATCATAGTCATAATGATATTATATATAGATAGTATACGAGGGTATTTTGGAAAAGAACTATATTGAACTTTAGGATATACTCAGCTCATAACTGTTATGAAAATATAGAGTCTGTGTCCACTCCACCAGCAGAATGAATGCATACATATATCAGGGTTTTTTGGATGTTGACAGGAGCTTGGGCATCATATGCTTCCTGTAAATTCTCTAAAATGTTCTACTAATAACTGCCTCCCATCTTTCTCCTCACACCCTTTTCCCATCGGTTTTTTTTTCGTCTAGGGTATCTCAGCCTCTCACTTAAGTCTTCCTTGCTCTAGTACAACAATGCTGAAAAGGTGGATGTTAAAACATTATTATTATTATCACATGTATCCTCAACGACCTAGTCGTTGATGTCCATCGAGGTTGGTTGGAAACCATTGATATTCCCGAACGGAAATTATCTATTTCCTTTCAGCATACACATTTCTGTGAATTGCCAACGGTGCAAATGTTACACTTACTGTAAAGCTTTTTCCATGAAAGTCACTGATTTTAATTAAACTTGACACGAGCTTAGTCGCATAATATAATCATTTTTGCCAAAAGAATTAATTATTATGGTATAGTCTCAGAGATATTATCTAGTTTCGCTACTTAAAAATAAATTGTAGTTAATATCGAATTCGCCCAGAACGTAGTGGTCGTAACTTGACGTTTTATATTGTGTGGTTTATGTTGGCAGTCAATAACATCCAAATTTGACGAATGAACGCAAATATTTTTTTATATTTCTTTAGGTAGCATCATGATAATCTTAATCTTTGGTTCAAACCATATTATTGAAATGGGTTTCATTAAAATTGGTGAATCGCATCGAGAAAGGTTTACAGTTACAGAGATGGAGGGCACATAAAAATGGGTAAAGGGCAGAGAGTGAACTGCTCCTAGTGCCACCAGCACCATCACTACTCCAAGAATAACAGCTTCTTGTACGCTGCTACTACGAAGAAGAGGAAATAAAAATGCTGCCGGCCAAATATACAGTGTAGTAATGGTAACCAGAAGCAGGGAAGTTGGAGCAGGATGCTGCCTAACTCCATGCTCATTTTGCCAGGCTGGAATGGTAGTCCTTGTCCTAAAAATACCTCATATTATGTACACTTGTCTTCCCTTTTCACTTCCCTGAGTTTGATTCATGCTGTATCATTTAATCTCCAGAAAAGTCCCGTGAATAAATATATTTTTCGACTCTATCGGTACATAATATGCAGGTCTACAAAGAATTGTGGAAATGTGTAGGCACCAAGTTATGACTAGACCACTAGGCATGTACTTTTGTACATGTATGAATACATATTATTCGGAAGACAGTGCTTTTGTGCAGGTGTAGTTGTACGAAATATGCTTTACTTTTTGAACCAAAATTCCTTTTCCACAACATGCCATTTTGTACAGATAGATCTATCTTGCGAATGCTCACAGCGACCGTTTCTCTCAGTGATGATAACCTTTTATATTCCATTACACAAGCTATTACAAAGCGCAAGTAATAAAATGTTTTATAGGAATGATTTCAACATGATATGATTGCATGATGTGTAATATACTTTTTATGGAGCTCTGGTACACATCTTTGACTGTTTTTAAAGCATTTTTTAATATTTGCCCAAATATTTCGGAACGGGAGATAGTATGGTCGAATGAGAACAGATGCTGCATGCGGAAACACTACGGTAGTTATATCAAAGCTGCTTTGTGAATGTAATTAAACAATGACTCCATTTTTTATTGTCTGCTTTTATCTAAACAATTTTCAAATTTTGCACAAACTTTCTTTATTGGATCACCTGACGGATGGTGACGCACTTGCTCCTTATATGGGTTCTCATTGTATACTAGAAATAGCTAGCCCTATTAAATGATGAATTAGCATGGAAACAGGTTTCATTGGTTAGATAAATATGTAGTTAAAATATCTACTAATTTGCGAGCAATTTTAAAGCACGGAAATGCAGAATTACTATTTTTTAAGCACGAACTTATCAAGAAGCACGGAAATACACAATAAGTGGTATCTTCCGATAGAAATGTCAATGGGGCTGTAGTCAATCCTTTCTGTGATACATTTTTTAAAACTGTAGGCTAGTCCCCTGATACTGCGCGTGGGTGTCATTGATTGAGGCACGAAGCCTGGATATTTCAAGTCAGTTCTTCTGGGCAACTGAAATTTATTTGTTAACCTCACCTATTAACCTCGCTTGTTAACACGTGTGTTGGATTTAGACGGTATTAGACACGTTTGGTATTACTTTACCTTTTCACGTCGGTGCGTCGTGTAATTTCTACTTGGCTTTCACTTGCTTAGGTAGAAATTACTGTTGAAAGCAAAACATAAATTTTGATTAGCAACATTTTTAAAAGACCTAGAGTACATAGTACCTAGAGTAGCATAGCACATTACCATACACCTTAGAAGAATTGCACCTTAGTACCACTGACTGGCAAACGCATATATAGGTGCTTTGTAATGAAAGTAAGATCTCAATGCATAGTTTCGTGTATTAATGATTATCAAGTTCCGTAATCTACAGTACAATATCTTACACAATGACCTTTAATCAATATAAGACAAACATTTGCGAGTTAAAATTCGTTGATCTGATTTTTCCACAATATTGAGTTAATAATTTACTTTAAATGTCTTGAAATGCATCTTTTGTACCAATTAAAATCAACTTGTTTGATTTATGATAATGACTCATGCTCATACGAAGGATTTGATTTGGAATTTATTTAAATTAATTGTTCCAATTTTCTAAGGATGGATTAATTAGGGGTTTGTAACTTACTGACGATATGACAAAACAGCTATGGAATCATGTAAACTAGTATTTTACATTATTATTATTTCATTTTTATGTAATCTTCATCTGGCATATTTTATTATCTTGTATGACGTCATGAACCTCATACCTCCTACGTAGTTGCCTTGTTCCGTTTGTATCGCCGTGAAATGCGCACATCTCCGGCTTACATACTTACCCAGCAGCGACTTGGTACCAGGGGATCAAATTTCCTTTAAATTTTTATACTATGTCTAGACGTAAGAAAAGTTGCACACAATCAATCTATCCCAACATTTTAAACTCTAATTTAGGAATTTTAAAATACAATCGAGATATGTACATGGTAGAGAAAGCAAACACTACATTTCAAATCGAGGGATGCTGCGGTTTTATGTAGAGCTTTCCTGTAAACTCAAATGCTTCATCAATTCCTAGAATTTGTCAAGTTTCGGTTTGAAACCGTTTAAAGTTTAACGGGTCTTTGATGTTTTTGAAACGTCTGAATATCTGATCAATACAAACCTTTTAATCAACGCATTATAAAATAGATGCATCGTATTTTTACACAACATTTATAAAGCATTTATCGCTTTAAACTTTATGTAACTACTGTCCTCCTTTGACAAGGATGAACAAAATGATGTCTATTTCAAACAGTTTGATCAATATTTTAGCCGTCATGTCAGTATAGTAACCTGAAGATGACAACTCGCGTAGGGGTAATAACAAACAGCTCGTTAAGCTCTCAAAGTACACGGCAATGTTAATATTTTACCAGGAAAGATCTATTGGAATAAACTTGAGAACATAAGCGATAAGCAAGATAACTAAAAATTGCATGAATGGCGTTCAAATGTTGTCGTTACATTTCCAATGATGTGTAAAATTGATTGCAAAGTTTATAGCGCAAACAACGGGAGGAAATGTTCCCATCCCACGGGTTCCGATGAGTTCACGTTCCATTCTCTTTTTGTTGCAAACTCGATACAACATAAGCATATTATTCTGATAGCTACAGTTGTTGTTGTGATAACTGTAATCATAATAGCAATTGCTTTTCTCTTATCTAGCCCGAGTCCTGACAATATGCGCTTACCAGGGAACTGAATTCGGCAAAGATGTAGGTGTATTTATAAATGTACCTACCATGTTGTCTATAATGTGATCAATGTTAATGCGTATAGATAATAGGAGTGAATGTCGCTAAATAGAGTAGAAACTTGAATATTTAATGGGGCATTCAGTCAGTATACTATATAAAGCACAAACAACTTTGTATGTTTTCCTTTTTCCTTTACGCAACCTCCACCGCCATAACTTTTTTTAAACAAAAGTCGTGTTCTCGATCATCAACGTGGTTGTTTTTAGTTGGTTGAACATTTTATAAAAGTTAGCTAAAAAGTTTTGTTGTTTTAAATGAATACTCTTGTTGTAACTTGTTTGAGGTGGCTTGTTTTGTGTTTCTTTATTAGTTATTAGCTATAGAAATTCTTTTTACTTATTCACAGTAAATTATTAATAATCTGTACTTCTTAATTTAACAGCGAACATATTAAAAAAGATTTTTATGAGTAAATAATGCGCTTTAACCACTTACATAATTAAACTTAACTTAAAGCTTCTGGTTTTACATATTTGTTACGCATATTATTCAAAAACTTGTTCTATTGGTAGAAATAATGTTTTCATACTAAAATCATGTACGGTAATGATTTCAAACAATTGTTACTATATATCCCAGAAACATGAATAATTCTTCATGAAAAACGGTCTAGCCGATAGTTTGTAGCTATGGATGATGAAATAATGGCATCCATAAGAAACGGCCATATACTTAGGTTCAATTGCGTAAATACAACCATAAATCCTAAAGCACGTATGTATTGTAGGCTAACATGGGCAATGCATGACAGGCCAAACCCGGGAGCGCTTTACTTTGTGCGTAATCAATCAGTGAAAGCTAAATGATCAAAAATAATTTAAGTATAAACTTTCCCTGTAGCGACATTTTATATCATCCATTTTCGTATAGAATCTGCAGCGAACTTGAGAATCGCTCTTCACACTATATTTGCTCCCCACATCCACTTCACAGCTTTCAACAGCACATTTCGTTCTACTTCACCTGGAATAACAAATAAACAAATAGAACTGCATCTGCAAGTGCTTCTAATTGATATAGCGTTTGCCCAATACAATAGTTATTTTTGAATAAACGGAACCCACCAGTTTTATAATTTATCGGTTCAATATTAACTATTTTTTTTACTTAAATACCTAATTTAAAACAAATTCTAAAGGAAAATTACTCTCGTAAACCGGTGCATACAGCAAAGTTTTTTATGAAAATGCCTGACGTGCAAACTTGGTTGGTGTATCAAACAAAAGGGATCCCAGCTTACTGAAAACTTGTATAAGTTTCGTTTAATATGTTTTTTATGAAATTTACTTTTGTTTTATTACGGTCTAATGAAAATAATTCGTAGGATTATTGAGGGGGCGGACGAAACAATCTCTTACATTAGGCGAACTAAAGTATAAAATGGAGAATTTTTATTGAATAGTTGGTTTTGTTTTGGTGGCAGTAGGTGTATATTTATAACTGATTATTTAATACGCTTTAAACCATACTTGTGCTGGTAATGAAACCCAAGGGAATTGTACTGATAAAATTGGACGACTCTTTAAAAGTAGAAATGAAGTGAGGGATTTAAGAGCAAATTTCGGACGTAACTTTAAACGTACAAACAAACTTCCAACTTCCTTCATAATAAGTTCGAAGAGAAAAAAAAAACATTTCACACGAAAGCGTGGGTGAATGCACAGTCCCTAAATGTCAATCCCTTTAACTTTAGTTAAAGATAAATAGTGTGAGCTAAGTAGTGTCGCCAAGTTTTGATCAGTTGTTGGAATCAATTGTTACATCAATCTGGCATTGATTCAGATTGAATGTGTCGAACGGGCTCATTAAGTAGCTAAGTGTTATGACAGTCATGACATCACTGAATTAAGCAGACCGTTTTCAAAATTGATATATGAACAGGGAGGTTTGAAACCCATTTTGTTTTCCGCTCGTGGTCATTTATATGGCAGGTGGTGGTTCCTTCTCAATAAATTTCTAAACTGCTCAATTTTTCAAAAAAAAAATCTATTTTGCTACAACCTGTGAGATGGAAAAAATATATAATACATACAATTATGAGTGCTGGACCATGTCTACATGGTAATGAGGTCCATTTTCTCATGTTGCCAAGTTAGGGTCACGCCACCCCAGCCCTGTTTTTTCACTTCAACAACAGCAGGGAAAATAATATTATTAGTAATTGCAACAGCCGTTTACTGGGAACCACTCAGTCTTAGTCAAAACCAGTGGCATATAGCTCGTTTTGCTTGGATAATATAAAGAATGGGGAGGCGTGTCCTTTCATCTAACAAACTCTAGCCCCATAAGATGGGTTCCTGTTACAAAAATACTGGTAGCCTTAAAACCGGATATATTTAATAAGTAATGCACACAGAGAAAATGGTTTGCGCGTTTCTTTGCTATTATGCTAGTATTTTAGTTGGACAAACCAGAAAAGAGAAGGATTGCGTGGGAACCGCCATAAAAACCAGGACTTTTTCCTTTCACCCTGAGTCTCTGAGTATTTACAGAGTAGTACGGTGAAAGCTCACTGCAAGTAGTATTATTACCGTATTTATTTGTATAATGTGTGTATCTCCTGTTATAAATGCATGTGCCCATTTGTTGAATGAAGACAACGAGGGTAAATAATGTTATGACGGTGTGTTGGTATGGTTAGTAGTAAAATTGCTAGTTCGGAGTAGCGTCGACAAAGGGGATTGGTAAAGGCATGGGCCTATTGATATTATTTGTTGCACGTACCACTGCTCAGAGAGAAGCACTCAGCAGAAAGCAGTTCAGAGTACTCACATGTTGAACGTAACAAATGTGATGCCATTATCTTGGTAAAACAAAAATGACGATTTAACTCTTGATTTGATTCCGTTTGCATTTAGGATAATATACGCTTCGCCTACATGAGTGGATTGACTTTTGTCTCTCTCCTTTTTCTTCTTGCGTATGCAATTTTCTAGATTTCTTTGCTTGGCCCATGGAATACAAGTGTGCAGGTTGTGTGCAGGGTACACAAATGTTTTCACCGTAATAGTTATGTGGTATAGATATATACGCAGTGGACCTGACGGTTACTGCTGCAGCTATTCCTCCACTCATTCACCCCGTCAGCTCAGTGTCGTTTCATTTCCATCATAATAAATAAAAAGAGAGGAAAGGGAGAGACTAAGAGAGCAACAACATGCCCGCTCACATCAGCTAAACGAAGTCCTTCGTAGTGTAACAGACTTATTTAGTTACTATCATCAGCTTTATCGAATGAATCAGAGAGAGAGAATGAGAAAGAAAGAGGTAGAGAGAGTATAAACCTTATTTGGCTCGCTTCAATGCATTCCTCTCCTCAGGCCCAGTTTGTTCTGTTCAATGCACCTCGAAATACAGACAGACACACATCACCAAATAGCACATTTTGCTCTGTTTTGAGATAAAGAAAATGAAGTAATGCTCACGACTCCTCTTCCCAATTCTTTTTTAACAAGACAAAATGTTCCAACTCTCTTTTTCCTCGTTTTCTCTGACAACATCCAACATCATCAACATCTCCACAGTGAGTTTGTAAAAACTCTTCTCGCAGTGGTGGTAGGACTGGTGATGATGATGGTGGTTGGCTGTGTAGTAAATGGTGATGGTTGGCAGTGGTAGTAGTATTGATGGTGGTAATATAAAATTTTCCCTCTGTTCCGCTACATATATACATGGAATGATTTTTTTTTCTTCGTCTTTACTTCTTTCCCCTTTGTTTACACCAGTTTGTGTTCATCATCAACTGCCAGACTCAGATATTGTACAATTATTATGAGTAATATAAAACGAAAGAGGAGTTTGTACATGAGAGAGAGAATGGCATTGGACATGGGAACGGAAAGGGTCGTAGAGGAATTATATGGAGAGCGTAAGGAATGTTCAAAAGTACAGATAATACAAAATAAGAGAAAAGAGGAGGAGGAGGATATAGACTCAAGCAAATAGAGAAAGCTCAATTTCATCAGCAGAGAAAAGAGTAAAAAGATGAGAAGAGACCTTCGACTTCATCATCATCATCATCATGAGGCTTTACTTGTTGTGTTGTGTTCGTAGATCATAATAATAAAGCTGACGAACTAGCTTGATTTTGAAAGAATTGAAAACGGGGAATGAGTGTGCAGTGCAGAGGGGGAAAGAGAGAGAGAAATCAGACTAGAAAAGAGGAAAAGGATGCGATAGGAACTATAGTAGTTTTGTAGCACGACTTTTGCTTTCGCTCTTCGTATTACATCTCAAAAATACTAAACAAACTTTGTGTTTGTATTGACCAAAAAAGACTCAATAGCATTCCATTACTGAGGAAAGAGAGAGAGAGAGAGAGAGAGAGAGAGAAATAAGAGAAAAGTGTATAAAATATGTTGTTCAAAAACTAGTTCATATTGTGTACTGTGTTGGTGCTATATACAAAATAGGCTATCGTAAATCAAGAGCCCACTGTTTTTGATTGTACCTTTGTAGTCATAATGCTGCTGCTTGTGCTGCAAGTAGTGTGGCAGTCTGGCACTTGATAGCTGGTGGCCACATATACATACTTACATCCAACAACTACAAAGCAACAAAAACTTTTCGTTACTTGTTATTTTGTACCCTTCCTTCTCTCTCTCTCTCCCTTCTTCTCTTTCATTTCAAACTCTGCAACCCTTTTCCGATATTTTTCAGATTAAACTACAAAAGGCAGCCAAATATTTTGTTATTAAGTTTGTAAGACTAGCACATTGTATGACCAGCACACTCTTGGTTGACCAGTGCAGAATACCTTTTAAATTCTCGTGATGGATATTGGGATAAGGAACGACCCTTGTCAGATTTTTTTCCCTTTGATATGGTAAATTATTGACTTTTCAAATTACTACATTCAATTCGTTTTCCTTTTTTGTCCGCCCATCTTTTCCTCTCTTCATACTTTAAGTGGTCATTTTGCATTTAATTCCATTTGAGTTGAGCATTTACCTAAATCCTAATCCTTCATCTGAATCTCAGAGAGGAAATGATTGATTTGAAAAAATAGACCATGTTTCCGAATATACAATCGAAATGGTAAACCTCAAGTGTTTCTCTTTGCGCCATTCCTATTATGTCCATAAACGCAAGCCATGTTTGTAAGAGCTTGGGAGGTTCTTACATTTTACTCGTTACCTTTTTCGTGTTCACCTTAACTTTGTTCCACTGTATAAATATTTGTCTGGGATTCATCCATCCTTACGTTACGGCGACACTATGATGCTTGCTACTTGCTCAACTTTCAAATGAAATGATTGCACATCTCAACTGTATCTGGGGTAGTGTCACCGGAAATTCATTCATTAGTACTTACCTCAGTGTTAAATTCAAAACGCGTTATATAATAATTATTATTATTACTTTTCCCAAGATATTATATATACATAAATCCCAGAATACCAGACATCACAGGAATCCGTTTTTCGTCGCCATTACTTGAAGGCACAGCGCAAGCCATAAAGTTGTGACTTGGGTGACATGAAAGCAATGAGAAAATGAAATGGGCAAAGCAAAGAATAAGAAAGGCATACACGCTGAATTAGAGATGGAAAGAAGGATAAAAACGAAACAGAAGAGTGTAGAAACGTAGACTGCATTGTTCTTTGGAACCACCGTGCTGTCATCTCTCTACTTTGTTTTCTCTTTGATGAAGAGTCAGGTCAGTGGTTACTTGATGATGGTTATCGCGATGATTATGTGATAGGAAGAAAGCTTCGAGAACTTTTGTATTTTATTATTATTACTATTATTATTATTACTGCTTTCTCCTGCTTCTGTTGCGCATTTCATTGTTTCGTGAATAGGAAACGAAACCTTCTTCCTTGCAAGTATGCATATTTTATATACTTTGTACTAGGAGAGTTAGAGGCATAGAGAAAACTAAACTCATATATCTAGTAAGATGCATGGCAGTAGCAACAACAAAGCGGAAATTTGTTCGGTGAAATTGCATGGCTTCAGTAAATGCACACACCTGAAACACAACTCGCAACACATCCCGTGACGAGGATGATGCTGATGATTCTGACAAGTAAAGGCAGGCCAAGACCACACAATAGAATATTATTAGGCTTCCATTAATAAATGGATAAATCCCTGTGCCTTGCTTTCCTTCTCTGCCACATAATATGCAAAATCCCCGTCTTTCCCCTGCACTAGCTAATAATATACCTAGGTACCTAACGCATGTAGAATGATTGTGTAAATTTCAAAAGGAATTATGTTTGTGGTATGTTGTACAACTTCTACTACTGCTGGTACGCCTTATTGTATCGCTCAGACATCCAAACAAAGACAGCAGGTCTAAATCGAATTAGGCACCTATTTCGGTCTGTACTTGAAACAACACAATTATAATTTGGCCTCCACATTTTACTTCATGCCTGTGTAAGTACCAACAAAATTCACGACCCGGCTCTTTCATCATATCCGACACAAGCGTTCCGTGGTGAGCACTGTAAAAGCGAAGGCGGCAACCACATTACCCTCTTTGTACAATCTTACACAAACATACCACCACTTTGTACGTTTGCCGGAAAAATGCCATTGCAACTTTATTGTTCTTCTGCTACATATTTTCTAATTTATTTATTATGCCTTGCAGGAGAATATGTAATCTAGGTTCTACAATACCCACTGGGATTTGTAAATGGCTGTGTAGAGGAATGAGAGCCTGCTTCGTGGCTCCAGAATGGAGGAGGTTGAAACGGAGAAACTGGTTTGCATTGACAGTAATTGACATCGTGTTAAACATTTCCTTTCATCGTACCCTTCATAGACATAACTTTGGTTTCGATTACGAACAAACTGATTTTCTCTTTCACTTATGCATTCTCCACAACCGATGATTTTTTCATTGCCACTTGTCATACACCTCATACATTTTACATGCTACCCAAAAATGCACACCATGTCCGTTTGGTTTTCATTTGCCATTGGTATCAAGTTTTGCTCCTGTTTAAGTATTCTGACATGTTCATATTTCACTGGTTATGCATACTGTGATACCTGCCGTCTGCTTCCAATTTACTCTAACTTTAATCTGTCTTCTGTCTGTCCCGTTGAATATCTTACTCGTTAATAATATCTCAAGAAAGAACGACGGACGACGTAAATTAGTTGGGAGGTGTTTACGTTCCCTATAATCTAACTACAGACGAGATTTATGTTCTTTATTACCATACATCATTTTGTTCTCGCATGTATTGTTGGAATAAAATTTTCACAAATCATCAATATCAATGATGTGGTTGTTTGACCACGAAAATTGGTAATGGTGCTATTGTTATAAACTGCCATATCTCTCATTGTTGTCAATATATTACAGAGTTTTTACTTTTCTTATGAAATGGGCCAAATAACATATTTTCCATGTGTGATCTTTGCACCCAAACATTAGTATACTTGAAAGGACCAAAAATGTGAGTAATATAAACCATAATGTTAAAAGTAGCAAATTTACGACAATATTAGCAGAAACTTATACCTATGTATGTTTTGCAACAACTGCAATTTCATATTGAGAATTTAGAACAGCAATGGGCACAGTAAAGAAGAAAAAAATCTTTGCAAAAGTATTACTTTTTCCATAATTTTAAAAATACATATTGCTACTGCGTGCTAATACCAGGAAAGTCAGTAGATTTTCTTATTTTGTACAGCTCCACCTCCAATGAAGATTAAACATTTCTCAACAAGAAAGGAAATAAAGAAGCATCTGCTGACCAAAACCTTAAAGAACCGAACATCTGCTGGCTGTTTCTTTTTTTCTTGGCTTTCACTGATTTTTCCTCTTGACTTCCCTCTCTCTCTCTCCTTCGCCACTATGAACCTTAGGCGTGCGTATGAATCGTATATTTTAATGCTCCAGTTTCAGAAATAGCTCTCCCAGCAAAGAGCACAGACAGTTTCCAACAATAAGTGTTAGTGTGCACTACTATATTAATATTTGTATGTTGTGTTCTTTCCCTGTTCTCTTTCGGTTTTCTGCTTGGCAGCCCAACTAGTATTATTCAAAAATAATAAATAGCTCTTCTCTATTGAGTTTGCTGAGCCTTCTTCTTCCATAAAACCAAGTGTACATGTGTGCACCCTTTCTCTCCCTCGTCCTTCTCATAATTTTTCTCTCTGTGTTGCTGTTGCAGGCTGTAGGATAAATAGAGTATAACAAGAACAGCAACATGGAGTGATAAAAACGCTCAAACAGCCCATTCTCGGACGTTTGCTTTATTACTTGTACTTAAATATTCTTCTCTTATTCTTCCTCTTATTCTTACATCTCTTTGTAAGCGCAAAATTTGTATACAAACAACGTGCGCAAACAAGTACGATTTTCAAACTTCACCACTTGTATAAACTTATGCTTCAATTTATATGTTCATTTCGTTCTCTCGCTCTCCCCTCAACACTATTTCGCTGCACTCATGGCTTTCTTTCTCTCTTCGCCCACACCACCAACCATATCTCTCTCTCCTCGTGTGCCTCTGTGCTTTGTGTGGATTTATGAAGGAGCAATTCATGCTTTGAGTTCACAGCTTGACTTGCTTTGGAGAAGAAGAAGTAGTAGGAGAAAAGTTAAATGCATATCTTTCTCTCTCCTCATCGCAATGATGATGGCCAAACTCCATACACAAGAGAAATATTATGTTGTACAACAAACTGGTGATGGCGTTGATGAATGTGCACTACATTCTTTTGCCATAAGACCAAAAATCAACGTGTGTGAGAGAGAGAGAGAGAGAGGTAACGGCAAAAGGTCTAAAGAAGAGAAAGTCAGAGAAAGTAGTAGAATGATGCATATGTACATTTATAAAAATTTCTTAGATTACGCGACTACATATATATACATTGTCCATTCTTGTTTATTCAGGAAGACGGGGGAAAAATCTGTGTTCATGTCTGAAAAAGAAAGAAAAAAAAGGAATAATGTAGCTCTTCTTTCTGGAAAATTGAGTTATGCTACAGCAAGTCAGAACGCGGAAGAGAAGACTATACATGAAATACATTTTATATTTATGAGTGTGTCTTTGTACTTATTAAGGAGCGAAAGCTACTTTATGTGAATGCATGTGTCTATCTGCCTATCTTGTCCGCCCGTCTGGATGGTAGTAAGATATCTGTGAAACGGTTATGATTAATTTAGTTTTGCTTTCGCTACTGGATATCTTTTGACACTGGCTAATTTGAGACTGAATATCAGACAAAACCTCCCTTTCCGGAATGGTGGGTGGGGTCGAAAAATTGTCAAATTTGTCATGGTAGAGAATAGAAAACGGATGAATTTTCACTGCGAATTTCTTGGTTAATTGGTGTAACTTAGAGAGTTGATCAGATTTTTCGAATTGATAACAATATGATTTTCTGAAACTCCCATTTCCACTGTTTTATTGGACGAGCCTTCGCCACTTTTCTATATTTCGATTGTACGGGTTTTTGTTATTATTATTCGTGGAGGTGATATAAGACTAGAAAGTTAAGATTTGGTGATCTATTGTCTGGGGGATACACTCTTATCAGCCTAATATATTTATGTATCATGTGGTTTCTATAAACAACTAAAACATGCGGAGCACCGTCAAACGGTGGTGGTTATGTATATTTATTGCTGGAAAAGTACATTTGAAAATATAGCCACTGGAATGGTGGAATGAGCAGTTAGGGGAGCATTATTACGTATGAGGACAATGCTAAAAGAGAGTCATGTGCCGTTGCATTATGCTCTATTTTAGAATGTTGGATGGCACAAGTTTTCCCTCTTGTTGATAAGTGTACGACGCAAGTTAAGTAAGAAAAAGAGTGAGTGAGGTTTCTGGAACTTGGGACTAATTAAAATATGTAGAAACACTTTACAAATTTCCATTCTACTACACGACTTTTTACATCAGCAGCTAGGGAAACAGAAAAACTATTTTTATTCACGAATGGCGTTGGACACTTACGTAAGTAGCACCAAATGCAAATATATTCGCTGAGTGAGTGCAAAGTAAAGTACGGTAAAACAGTAGACAAGACCGTTTAGGTTGTTTAAATACACAAAAAGATACATGATGGTCTTGCATTTTTTATTGCTGTTGTCTAGAGGGCAAGGTACAAGAAACAGCAACTTTCCAACCACTTCTAGTTACTATCACTACAACTAACGGTTCTGACTCGATTGCCACAAAACATTTTCCCAGAGTCCCACTTCTCACAGTTTCTTTTTGCCCAAGCATGAGCTAAGTTAGTGTTTGTACGAGGTCTCAGACGCAATGATGGTGAGCTTGTAGGTTTTTCATTTTTTATGACTTTAGCAATATAAATTATAACCACGTCTGCTTTTCTACTATTGACCTTAATCCAGAAGAGTTTTAATTGCTTAACGAATTGTTGCATGGATTGGCACAAAATACATATCCTGTTCAAATTTTACCAAATTAAAAAACTTAGACTTCAATTTCCGTTAACAATAGAAAACAACATCTCTTGTAATATAAATTCTGCTAGTATGAGTTAACGGCGAATGTGAAATGGAAACATTTTATTGTATTCATTTTTCATTTGCAGAAATGTTTATTGTTATTTTTGATGAAGATTGTGGTGGGAAAACGAGCAATGGTAAACTGTGTACGGTGCAAATGGTAGGACATGTTAGCCACCAAGAACAAATGTCTGAACATGCGTATGTGTTACATTTGTACGTAATCTCAGAGTGAGAGATGAGGAAACGAGAATAAAGAAAATTATTTCATTTCTTTGATAAAAGTTAATGTAATTGCGAATAATTAAGCATGAGAAAAAAGACTAGAGAAAGGACTGTGGGGCTACATATTATAACAATTTAAGCAGGTTTCTAATCTATTTTTACAACGGTCTTGCCAGATTCATGTACGTTTTGTTAGGTAGACTATGTCGCCGCGACTCCTTCAGTTATAGCAGTGAACCCTCATAAAAATATAATATTAGTGTCGGTCATGAAACACCAACTCGAAAAAAGTATGGTCGTGCATAGCGGTTCTGTAGTCGTTATTTCATGCACTAATTGTACCTATTTTAGAACCTCGTACAGACAATGATGAAGATGATCATGTTAGTGTTGAGAAATTGAGTGGCTGGTATACTTGCCATATAATAAGCAAATGCACGTAAAATTTTATGTTGAGAACAGGGGAGATAGCTTGGGAAAAATTGAAAGGACATAACTTGTTCTGTTTTTGATAATAAATGAAAACTTACAAGTTAGCACGTTTCGGAGAAGTTCGATTAATGAGTTTCGTTTCTCTACCACATCTTAGATACTATTTTGCATTGCTTAATCAACGAAGGTTCCTCTAATATTTTTAATTTTCTAACAAAAAGTTTACTTTCTTTGTTTCGTAAGAAGGTAGTATACATGAATGAATGAATAAATGAATAGGGAGAATTTATTATTATAAAAAAGAAATCAGCAACTGTTTATTTGTCCTTGGTACATGTTTTAAGTACATGCACAATAATAATATTGCAAGCGAGCGCGACAGTACTCCTTGTTGACTTGAAAACGATGTGAACAAAGAATTTATGATGGTTGTTCAGATACGTATTGTTAGTACACTTTTCCCGGAACAGCTTTCCTTCTAGATACATTCTCGTTACATGTAGCATTTCCTTATTGAATATGCGCTTACATAACAAGAAAGAAAAAGGAAAATAATAATATGCAGAATCCCTTAAAACGGAGATAGGAGGTTCAATGAAAAATATTCACTTTTTCAACTCTTCTCGTTGGTCTTGTTGCAGAATGGCTGGAGTTATAAAAACATGTGTATGGCATCAGAAAAAAGGATTTGCTTTCTCTGCTGAAAGCACACTATTAAATCTCCTTCTGTTCAAGAGAACCCCTCGTTTCTTTTGTACATGTGGAAATAGCACAAAGAATAATATGCAGTTACTACAACAAGCATTATTATTATTGTTATTATTGCTATATTGTTATACACCTACTACCTGCACATTCATGATAAAATAACTGTGGAATATGTACCTATGTGTAGTGGTACAAAAAAGGACAATGATAACAAGCACCACATGAACCACTTTTTCTGATACAACGGTTTTACGTAAACATTAAGATAGAAAAAGGAGGGGGAGAGACAGACCCGTTGACATAACAGATATAAAACAGCGAAGGGTTATCATCAGTACCTATTTTAGATTTTCTTATTCAAATGAAAATACTGGAACGTCATATTAAGTATGTGGATAAAAATAGGCACGTTCTTTTAAAAAGCAGCAGCAGGGATAAAGTATGTGATGTTATGTGTCCACATTTTTATACCATCTTTGCTCAAGTACTTACTCAAGCAAGCAAATAATACACATCCTCTTTACTACTATCTATTTATCTATCTATTTCATTCCCTGCCTTTCTTTCAATTATTTCTAAGCTTTCACAAGGCAAGCCACAAGAATTCGCCGTTTTTTATGCATGTAAAATTGAAAGACATTTTACCCTTTTTGCTACCGTACCAAGAACTGAGCGGGAGAGGAGAGAAAAGAAGGTAGAACAAGAAATCTCTTTCTGGTTCCCTTTACATTCTCTCTGTTCTCTTATTATTATTACCATCATTGTGTCTATCTGCAAGTGTGCTACAAACACTACATTGTTAACTAGTCACAACAACAAAGGCATTCTTTTCTCTGTATCTGTGTATTTTCCATTTATTTTCAGCCTTTTTAAAAAATGTGCGTTTTTGTCTTGTGTTCTTTGGAAGAAAGAGAAAGTTGCTACCTTCTTCTTTCTCCTCGTCCCAATGCTATTACTACAAACACTTATATTGAAATTCCTTGGATTACCAGCTACCTTTCTACCCACCACTGCGAATGCACCGCACACAACAAATACAAAATACTGTTAGCAGTATGTGTACGGAATAAGAAGACGGATCTGAAGAGATAAAAAGCATCTTGAGGATCCTTGTGTGTTGTTGCATATTTATTTTTTGCTTTACTCTTCTCATCTAGTACTTGTTAGCTCTTTCTTGAGAATAGGAATGTTTTACCCATTTCTCTTCTCTCAGAAAATCTGCTTCATGTGAAATTCGCTCGTTTTCATAAAAAAAACTTGTTGTAGGTATCTGTCCCAGTATCTCTCTCTCTATACCATCTTATCAGTTGCTTTATGTTTTTGAAATCATGTTGCTTTCAGGGATTTTCCAAAGGTGATCAATTCTGTATTAAAACATGTACAGGCAATAAGGAGAACAAACCATTCGCCTTGTGTAATAATCGTTTTAGATCATGTGCTGATATTCTACTGTGTCAGGTATGCATTCCGTGTTCTTGAGATAATGGTATGACTGGGCTTAAATCTAACGGACAAATGGCAAGATTTTATAGTGCTAGCCTAAAGAACGACTGATCAATCGAAATAGAGGAACGATATAAAGGCATAGGAAAATTCATGCTCTTGTGTACAAGTCTTGTGAATAGCACCAGGAGCAAAGGGAAAATCACCACTTAAAAAGGGAAGCGCTCCTTCAATTTTTATGATTTGTTTAGACTTTTTCTTAAAACCTATTTTTAGACATTCTTTTATTACTAACCATTCGAATCTTCCTTCGCATGTCCTTCCTTTTGAACACGGATAAATACAGAGTTTGTAATGTTGAGAGCAAATATGTATAGATAAGTACGTTTACTACTTTTGATGTCAAGGATTATCAAAAGTGTAGGTGGTGAAATGCCAACGTAATAGGTTTAAAAGCAGATTTCCGAATTTTAGTTTGTTGCGACAAAACGAATTTCTCTTATTTTTATACTTTTTTGTGAAACTTTTTCCACTTTCATAACAGTTATGTATTTAAATAAATACATATATTCCTTCAATGCATTCACTTGACTTCTTTTCGTGGCAAAAACTTTCCCATCTTCCTCCCCAAGCATACGTTCCTTCCGTTTGTAACCTGCCATGCCAATAATACATGCCTTTACATACATACAATAGCAGCTTTGTGCAGGGTGCCGAGCCTTTGTAAATGTTTGACAACTTGTTAAACTGGTACATTAAAAAGATGATTGTTTCGGGTGGTTCAGTAGTGTTCAATAATTTCCATCGCTTTTATTCCCAGCTGAAGGCCATGACTCTATTAAAAGAGCCACTATGTCAAGCAGTTTTGAATGACCTGCGTATTTATTTTTTAACGACAACCATTCCGCTTTATCTTCGCAACGTTGTCACGAATGAGTGAACACGTAGGAGTAGTGCGGAAATGTCTCATAATATGTATACCATTTGACCCATGGATTCTTCAAAAATACATCTTTTAAACTGAACGACACAGTTGAGACTGGACGATATAAAGGAATAAAATAAACGATCATTCCGCAAACGATATCACGATAAATAGATGGAGTGTAGGAACATCATCATCACAATGTTCAGAGCAGTTACTCACCATCGAAATATCCTCTTGTTCTACTCGCTACCACGCAATTGTCGATGGAAATGACCATTATTTTTAAACTACGGTTTGTGTGGTTCAGAAAAAAAAGCCATTGTTTCAACGTTTTGTGTGTCTAATGTACCTAAACCTTACTATGTACACATTTATATTTTCTATGAAAAACTTACTGGCGGCTGGCTACCATTTATGCTGCTAGCAGCTAGCAGGTATATTTGAAAGCGAAGAAGCGAAGCGAAACTTTTGAGTTTAGCCATGCATGATGCTTTTCAGTGTGCAACCAACGTAGTGCCACTGTGTATAGTACACTTTTTGCTTTTTTCTTTAAAAAAAGTTGTAGTGGTCGTAGCAGCCATTTGGGAATGTGGCGACTGTAGAATGGTCACTGACGTCAATATCTTCTTGACTCCATTTCACTTTCACTGTTAAACTTTTTTCTCTTTCTCTCTTCATTGCTCACTTCTATTTGGTTGTGTGGCAGCAGTGCAAAAAGGCCTCTATGTAAGGCTACATACCTATTTGGTATACAAATCCGTGGTATATGTTGCAAAAAGTATTTTTCTCTAGTAGAATATCCAGATCTAATACGTAATCCAGTACAAATGCCAACCACCACCACTATCACGAGCAGCATGGTATACTATAATATATGTATATCTGAATGAATGACATAGGATGAACAAAGAAAGCATTCCACACATACATACTTTCTTCGCTACATGAGTGAGTGTGTGTACACTGGCTCTAGTGAAAAGTGCTTGCCTCAGAAGGAGAATATAGGCAATGAGCAAAGATCCTTTTTTTATGTTTCCTTTGGGCATACTTACTTAGTGCGTGAAGCCAAACAATAATTGTTGCCTCACTTGTTTCCATCTGTCTGTGCTTTACTATCGCTTTATTATTGGAATAAGAGTCTCCTCTCGGTCCGCTTCCTTTGCTTTCCAATTCTCTCGCTTTCACTACCACTGTCTTCATTTTTTCTCCGTTATGTTTATACATACAAACATGCCTACGTACACAAAAATAGTCCATTCACATGTAGCTATGTAGGAATAATTCAAGAGAGTATAAATTGTACCAGTTACTTAGCCGGACTTCCTTGTCTGAAGGTCTACATGACATCGCAGAATAGTTGACCATCTCTTTGAATTAACCGTTTAAGAATGATGAAAAATGCAAGGGAACATATATTACCGCCATATCCAAGCTTACATGAGTAGTTATAAAAAGGCTCTATGGGCACACTGATATGTTCATTCGTGGTCTTGCAATTCATGCAGTAATGATGATAATATCATCAGCAACACTTATTTGCGGATAAACTAGATTGTAAACATGTCATCACAATCCGTGTGTATATTCATATTAATCTGAAATCTAGCTGCGTCATTTCGTTTGAAGAAAAAAAAACAACCACAAGGCTAAAATTTTATGCTAGGTACTTTTTCTGACTGGACATATGAGTCTAATAAAAGGTATTGTGACAGCGAACGCTGCAACTTGCACTGTTCTGTTTCCTTCTTTTTTAAAGATTTGACCGAGTAGCAGTTTTTCCTTTTCATAATCATCATTCACATCTTTTCTCACATTTCAACTTGGCCTGTCAGCAGTTCTCATGCGGAATTCCATATAAAGACGAAAAGACGGCAAGGCTAGATGCTCTGTCATCAACATCATATCACTCCCTCTTTTCTGCCGTTTCTCCTCTCGTAATGAAGTTTCCCTGAATTGGCCACCGACATGTCTCAAAACTGCAATGAAACTATCTTCAAGTTGGAAATGACTTATAAGTGAGGCTGTCCTTAACCTGTGGGTATACACATATAATGTACTGTCCAAACACACCTACTATCAACTACATAATAGTTCCAACAAAAGTAAATTTAGCGTTCCGTGTGTGGTAATGAGAGTTGGTTGGAGGGAGAAGTCCCTTTTTCACTTCCATATATAAATTGTAATCATCCCACGTAAGTTTTTCTTCATTGGGATATACATTAAGCAGCATATAAATATTTCGTTCTTTACGGTATGCCTTGTATTTATTCAGCTACACGGAAATTTTCACAGTGGCAGCGGCAATAGTAAAACAGCACAGATGTCACGACTACGAACACATGTAATATGTACGTATGTAAATAGTTACCCACGACTTTCCCGTCGTGCTGCTTCCAAACGTGTACCATATGCAGAGTAAGTGGTAAAAAGGTTGACAGGACATCCATATAGAGACTGACAAGGAGAACGGTCCATTAATCTTTACCTGTTATGCTGATGAACAGTCTTCCAGGGAAAAGAGAAAAGAGGAGGGAAAAGGGAGACGAGTTAGTGGGTTTGCTTTCGTTTCCCTTACTTTTCACAGCTACTGTGAGGTCTCTGGATTCTCTCTGGTATGGAAATTTACCAG
>JAHZMV010006856.1:0-15488 GCA_027743765.1 Coecobrya sp. COE2
TGCAAGAAACCGTGGAATATGTAATGTGTTGTTCCACCGGGAAGCTATAGATGTACAATGCTATGATGTTCGTGTCAAGTCTCTGGAGGGTCTCCGGGTCCGGGTAGTATATATATAATAACGTGTAGAAGAGGGATGACCAGAACGAAAAAGTCGGAACAGAGATTTCATCTTTTATCACAGCATCTATCACATTATTATATCGCACACTCGATCTCCTCAACTTGACTGCAAAGATCACCACCACCATCATGCTGCAGTACTTACTTTTGTATAAAGACATAAGAATAAAGGAGGCCATGGGTTCTTTTGGTCATCAAGATGAAACGACAAAATGATGATCATGATGATGACGATGATGTTGATATGCTGTATTCAACAGGGAAACTGTCTCCAACTCAATCTCATTTTTCTCTCAATATCTCTCACAGCTAAAAGACAACCATGGAGAGAATGACTTTGACTTTTTGTCTCATTTTCAAGCTAATAATCAGCCAGCATCATCGTCACCATTACCGTCATCACTGGATACTTTAGTACGTTGTACTTGACATCAACAGGTACAAAGTGAACAGATGTGTACGACTAAACGGTAAGCATGTAGCTCTACACATTTTATAAAAAAGGTGATGGTGTTTTGTACCTTTTTTCTGGACGATTAGTTCCCACTAATGCACCAGTTGACATTGAATTTTCCACAAAAATAATCCTTTATCCTCGCTTGTCATCATTTTAGTATCGACAGCTATTTAGAAGCAATCATGCCATTACAAAAAACAGATGCCTTAATGCTCATGTAATGTAAGTAGGTAAACACACAATTTTGTTTCTTTTCACTCACAATCACACGTTTTTGTTTTAAGTCCATTTTAACCAAGAGGAATTAGTATGATGGGAGTAGTAGTAAGTTTTTAATGGGGCTTACGACGACAACAAGTGAGTGAGTACCTACATTACTTTTAAAAATAGCCAGTCAGACAGACAGTCTGCCTCTGTCTGACTGGAGAGAGTGGGATGAACGGAAAGGATTTTAAAGTGGCACTGGGGTAATAATAGCAGCAATTGTAATCACACGAGAGAATTAAGCTCTAATGGATTCCTCCCATCCCATTTCATTCCTCCTTCACTAAAGACGAAAGACACCAGGAAAGAGTCAGTAACATTATTATTACTTATTATTACGCATTTTTGTTTTAAAACGTTTCTAAAGAGTAAATTGAGCAGAACGCATTAATAGCTCTCGTTTCTTTAATGTATTCTGCTACTTGCATTATGACCATGACTATGTCATGAGCAAGAAATAAAAACGCGTTATTTTTATTTCTCCCCGGAATCATGGAGCTATTCTCGAATCTGAGTGGGATGTGGGATCATCCATCGTTCCGCCATAACTTTGCTTCCAACATCTTGATGAATTTATGCATGGACACAGGAAGAAAATATACACAGAGACAGACAAGCCAAGGAGAGTCCCACTGACTCAGTGGCTAACTTTTGCCTTGGATCTGCCTGCTCAACTTGTTTAAATATTTTATGAGGAGGAACCTTGGCAAGGAGGAAGAAGGCACACACTGCGAGAGAAAAGCAAAGTAGTCTAGAATTTTAGAGATATGCATGCTTGATGATGTTCACGAGGAGAGATGATGGTCTGATTTTCATGTTTGTCCCTGACTCTCTCCCTCTCCAATAATAATTTTTAAGCCGACACATTTACTTTTGTAAAAGAAACATTTTTTCAGAGAAAGATGAAGATAAGGATCATCATGGCAGGGGCTTAACACAAAAGGAACACGTTAAGCCTTTTTGTTTTCAATTTCTCATGAACTTCTGTATTTCTTCAAGAAAACGTCGTCGTCGTCTTGAGCAAGTGTGATGGCTTCGCTGAGAAAAACTGGAGGGATTAGCCAGCCCTGGACACATTAAACATGCAATAGTAATGGAATGAAGGAAAGACCATCACAGTCAAATAGCATGATTTTTATTACAGCTCCAATAAAAATTCAAATGGGCATGACATAACACGATCTTGTAAGTGCGTATACTGGTGATCAAGTACATACGTGCGTATGTCAGATCTTTTTAAAATGTTTTTTGCGTGAAAACCTACAGCAAAGTAGGGGGAAAGTGGTCATGTTGCTATACACATAGATATATAATATGCTGTCATAATACTCATTGCTTTACAAATCCAACGATTTGGATTTATTTTTCTGAAGTGAGGACAAATTTTTCTCGTTTGCCTGGTCCTTTCAAATCTACTTGTTACGTGCGGGCGCTATATAACATATAACGTTCAATAACTCAGAAAACAGACGAAGAAAAAAAACAAGTCTCAAGTCAAGTCGTTTTTAGTAATCCCTATCGCCTCCTTCACCCTCTACCTATTATACATACATCGTTCGCATAGTTTTTTTTATTACGTAGCATTATATTCTCCATACTCCATTTTAAGTCCAGTTTTCTGGAAATATTCGTTTAAAAACTTTTTTCACTTCTTCCTGTGTCCTTTTCCTCCTTCCATTTTTCCTCCTGCTCACGTTTTATGGCACTTTTTACAGATTTTCTCCTTGCCATTAGTCATTCCACCAGAGAAGTAGCAGCAGAAAGTTTGCCTGTGTGTGAAGCGATAGATTCTAGGAACAGATATGAGCTATGATGGTGATCTTCTTGATGATCATGATAATGGTGACGACTTTTCTACATATGTAGTAATGTAAGTACAACGACCAGCACCGCTCAAGACTATGCAGCTAAATCGCCTGTTTTACCTGTGTGTGTAAAGCCATCCGTTTTAAATACTTTCCTGTTCGTATAGACGGCCATGATAAGTGTGCAGCACCCGTCTTCATAAACGCACTTTTCCAACAACTTTTTTCCTCTTGAATAAATTTCCAGCGATGGTGGTGTTGTTACATATTTATTTTGTTTTCACGTGAGAGTGCCACAACCATCACGTTTTTATTTGCCATTGGTATTCCAGGGAGAACCAATTCATTTTGTATTTAGAAAAAACAGACACACACAAGGCATATCTCTATCTCATCATCATCTATGCTCCTAGCTGACGGTTAGAGAGCAAAAATATAGAAGCCAAGGCTAAAGGACATTATCATTCTCGAAGAAGAAATGGAATCGCGCGTACGATGTATTTCTTTTTGCATTATTCACGGTCTTGTGTGTGGCCTGGTCTGCTAGTCTAGTCTGTTGTGTTGGCTTGATGATTATGTGCCTCTGTAAACCAAGTACATGTAAATCATTTCATTCTAAGAAGCTGTGGTGGTGGTTGCTGGAAACGTTAGAGGCAATAAGCCAAAAAGAATAAGCAGAAGAGTAAAGCAACTGTGTATACACTCTATTCTCCGTATTACATAATATTATCCATTCGCATAGGTTTACTTGCTGGGAAACACGGAGAAGAGACTTGGCTGGAATTTTTTGTAGAAACGTAAGTAGGTACCCATAAGCTCTTCCTGTGTGCCTGTGTGAATACACGCGTATATATTTATGCATGATCATCATGAATGAGTGAGTGAACACTGAAGGTGAGCTAAACTGGTCATATTTTATGCAAGTTTGAGCAGCCTCATATATTTTCCACATCACATGCAAACCAATGGAATTATTAAACATGCCCCTGGATAACATATTACTTCTCTGCAACTCTACTACATATTTATAACTCCACTTACTACCAACTACCTATGTACATAAAAATAATAAAAATAATAACATTTAAAAATGATATAGGAATATGGATGACGATGTGATGATGATGTCTGTATTCTGTATACTATCGTTGCTTGCCTGCTTTCCTAGAGATGCTTCTCTCACTCAAACAGTCATGTATCAAAATCTTGGAGAAAACGAGCCAAAACATTTGATCATCATAATCATGTTCATGGCATATATACGACCACGACCTTATACATAAATAGCTACACTTGTACATAGTTTTAGGTAGGTTGTATGTTTTTAAGGAAAATGATAACATTTCTTATTCCTTCCTGCTCAGTCTTCTCGGTCCGGAAAATAAAAAGAGCAATGGCTTGAGATAGGAATAAGGTTGAAGGGGTTAAGCCGAAAGATATGAGCTGATCTTATACAACTCTCCTCTTTCTTTCTCCTATCTCTCTATACACATTACATTTACTTTCAATGTGGACGACCGAATGCGGATGAATAGTTTAAGTGGAAGAAAGTAAACGGAAGAAGAAGAATGAGGATATCACAAAAAAGCTAAAGCCAAACTACCACAAGAAGAGGAACGTTTTCTTGAGAAAGAGAGAAGGAGAAAGATGGATGATGGATATTTAGATGGGAATGTGCCTTGAATTATAAACACACGTATATGCCTAACTACATGTAAGACAGCAGCATATATAGGATCCAGGAGGGCAAACAAGGCAAGGCATCAAGGATGATGATGATGACTACGATGTGAATTCAGGAGGAAACCTCGTAAACCATATAAAACAGGGATAATGTGTTCAAGTCAAGAGGAACTTCTTGAGAGAGGAGAAGAGTAGGAGGAAGGTAATCTTGCATGAATCATGCAAAAGCTATATGTTATTTGGTGTATGTGTCTGTCAGTGTGAGTGGGTAAAGCACACACACTCTACTACCCCGCATGCATTGCATAGTAAACAAAACGTTAAAGAGAAAATTGGCTAAAAAATACTTAAAAGAAAAAGAGAAATACAACTACCACTAAAAGTCTTATCGCTTACTTGTTTTTTTGAAAGTTTTAAGCAGTTTTTTTTCGCGGCTGCTGCCGCTGCTCATATTCGGTTACAAGTATGCATTATAATTTGATAGGGAAAAAAGGAATCATTGAAGTGTAGTTAGAAATTGGATGAAGATAAAGCAATAATGCCGAGCGATAATCTTATATGACATGAGTGAGGGTGAAGATAACTGTATGTAGGAGTAGTCGTTACATTTGTATAAACACTCTGAAAATTCCAAGCATTTTCTCTCTGGGATTATCGAATTGTCAAAAGAAGAAGATGCCGTATTTAGGAATTCAATACTACACATACACACGCACGCACACTTTGCTTCAAAATGTTATAGTTTCTTGTGTCACATTGTAAACTGCAATGACTGCTTATCTTTGCCTCGTTAACTTTATCTGTAATAATATCATATTCCTTCTCTCAGCTATTTATTTACGATTAAGATGACTGATATTAATGCCACAAACTATGTGTGTGTTGGGCGTGAGCACGCAAAAAAACTAGCTGAGATAAACTGAAGAAACGATTATGATGGTGGAGGCACATTCCAAAATATAATTTTTACTGGATGATTTTTTTTCTCCTTCTCCTTCAACGTGTAAACTCAAAACAAGAAAATATTAAATGGCAATATGCACTTGACTCTGAAAAAACAACAACTCAGCATGATGAATTTTTATTTTACTGATAAACCCAATTTGGCAAAGTAGTGAGTAGGGGTGCCATTTAGCTGCAGAAGCAACCATATTACACCAGAAAGATTTTCTCCTGTCGTAGCACGACAGACGGATAAATATATTCATATATAAATATTTCTGGGAATGCTTAGATTGCAATTATGTAAGCTAATAAAATAACCGCAGTTAAAAACAGCATGAAACCATAATATTTCTGCTAACAAGTTACGCTATTAAGTTTCACGTGTGTTGGAGAACAGAGAGAGAGAAGAATCTTTACATTTTATGCTGAATCCATATTACACATAAAAACAACCCAGCTTACATTCTCTTCTCCATGTCATTATCATCATCATCACCGTCTATTTTCAGGACGATGACGACGACAGCACTATGCCAAAATACAGCATACCTAAAGCTATCGCTATGCTCTGTAATTCCTTTATTATTGCGGTAATAAGAAGTGCGTTGTAAGGTAAAATATATAATAGCATAAAAGTATTTTAATGCGTAAGAGGGACGAATAACACCAGCAAAGCTTCATGATATTATTGGAAGCATATTACATTCATCAGGATGCATGGCGCTTTGAAATGTTTGAGTATGCGACAAGTGAAACGTGAAATGAGTTGTGATATGAGGAAAACGTTTTATTACACTTTTTATTGGATGTGGAGTGTACTTGTACAGGGAAAACAGAAGATTATGCCTGTTTTAAATATTCTTTGTTCAATTATAATATGCACACAAACATCATGCACGTTTGGGTAAAGTCACGCACTCCAAATGCTGATTTCGCCATTTTCAAAAAATACACTTAAGTATGTGGTATACATACTTTTACTAAATTGTAAGCATTGTTGTTTTCTAATGGGAAACTTTAATGTATATTATTTTCATTTGTTGGATTTTTTTTGCTTTGCGGTTTTACCGGTTTCGCGCTATCTGTCAAAGTGTGAACTATGACATTGCTAACCTTTTTAAAACCATAAAATAATCAATAACAACAGCAACAACGCATGTTTTCAGTTTAATCATGTCTATTTTTGGTGATATTCATTGTTTTTGTTTTTTTCTTATGTAATTGCCAGAATGCTGCTTTTGGGATTGCAACTTGTGTTTTGTGTTGTGCTACATGTCGTTTTTTCTTGTGGTATTTGCTCCCATAAAAATTCCAACAATACGCAATAAAAACAACAGAAAACCGTGCACAATGCTATCTGAAATGTAGAAAGGGTAATATTTGCAGTCAGTTGTGAAGTGATGCCTGCTGCTGCAAACCATGAAGATTTTTTTTGAAAACTCAAAAGCATTTTATAACGTTGTGCCAGTGTTCAGTTGAAATTTATTTTCCTTTTGTTTCAAATGGATGACAGTAGTAACACAGGCACTGTGTCTATTTTTTACAGAGCAGAGTACTTACATGTCTGACCCGAGAGCGAGTGAATATGCGATCATATTTTGAGAGAAGATCCATAAAAATCAATGTACAAGACCACAAACATGCATAAGAAGACAAAATACAACAAGTTGCATATTACTAGACGACCAGACCTGCAGATTTTTTTTACCTTTTTTTATTCCTTCCTCCCATCACCATAAAATCCATACTAAAATTATTTTAACCATATGCCTTTTCCTCTTTAGTTTACACCTTTCAGCAACCACACATGGCTGGTCCTGGTAGTTTCAAAGCGTCTGTCTTTCTCTCTGTGATTTTGCCCTTTTAGTAGTTTGTTAGCTTGAACAAAAAGAACAAATACCAGCTCTCTCAAGTCAGTTTTAGGATATTTGGTAATAACTGCGAAAAAAGAAGCAACAAGCCACTTTGTTTGCTTGGAGGCAATAATCATCACATGTAATATGTTAATGGGAAAAGGGATGTGGTGATGGTGTGTTGTGATGATGTGATAAATATGAAATGTGATATATGACATACGAAGTGAAATGCGGATGACAGAGTCAGTCAGTGTCAAAAAACTCGTTACTTTTCCTGATTTTTTCCACCACATAATCATAATGAAAGCTAAATGCTTTACTCAGAAAGAATGGCGTTGTGTTTTAATATTCACACATTTCAAGGAACTTATATAAGCGAATCCGTGCACCATACATACACACATACCAAATAAAAAGTATTTAATGGCGCAGTGAGCACCTTTTCCAAGGAACAAAAGCAACGTAACGTCACTCTTTTTTGTTCCATACCTGAATGCTCACTCAAGCGACTGTTGTACATGGCGAAAAAAGAAAGAGCTGTCATAAAGGCAGCAACAGAGTAACAAAAAAAGCGGAAGGAGAGAGAAGGAAAAGGTCCATTGTGTAAAAAACAGAAGAGAGCATTATCTTCATATTAGGTGCTTATGTATTGCTTCTCTACTGCTGCTGCATAAAGGTCTATACAACACCCACCTGTTTTTTTCTCTCCTTCCAGGAAAACGTACTTTTCTTCTATTATACGAGCCATATAGCAATTCAGTAACCTAATAAACGCATACAGAGAGAAAGTGTTATGTTGACAGTTTGAGAGAGTGAGAGAGATTTTTCCACACAATTTTCCATTACATTTACCAGGTATTTTTTTCAGAACAAAAAACAACCCAAAAGCTTGCTAGCTGGAACATGATACTATATTATGTTATACATAACATGCGTGTTTTCCTTGCTTGGCTGACTTTCATCTCAATGGTGGTGGTGGTGGGGTCGTCGTATGATAGTAACAACAACACTTTTTGTTACACAGTAATGGAATATGTAATATGAATGCCTGGAAAGGTAGAGATAGGAGAAGATACCGATACAGAAATATCAGTAAAGGTGGATGAGAGTATACAGGTATCATGTTACAAAAGAATGACTTTTTTATTATAACTTGTGTGTCTCCTCCTCAAAGAAATGTTAGAGTATGTGTGTCGCATGGATGTTGTCATCGTTGTCATTTCACTTTACCATATAGACAGTGAAGAAGAAAACTGCGTCACCGTCACCCATTTTCATAATCGTTTTACTTTGCTCTTTTTATAGGTATAAAATTCAGTTGACTGGTAAGTTGAAGACGCTGCTGAAGAATGGAAAGGTGTGATATCACGTTTGTTAAATTGGCATATGTATATGATATGTGTATTTGTAATATAGTGTAGATATATACGCTCACACATCTGTCATTCACGAATGACGATATAATGTGACAGTAGATTATTCACGTCGCGTTTCTTTCTGAATGTGTTTACAGGTACTCGGCTAAAACATACTGTGCTAATATTATAAGTAGTATGTAGGTATGTAAGTATAATACAAAAGCAAACAGGATGGGAGTAACGACGTAAGAAAAGCAGAGAAACGAATTCACATATCCTCATAATAATAATTACAATAATGATGGGCATAGTGATAATTTAGTTAAAGTGGTTATGAATATGCCTCGTGGAAAAGTGGATCAAGAAACTGAAAAGTAGCTCGATTATTTGTATCACAACTGTGCCTAATACATATTAACTGTAATTGTTTCAGCTTTACGAACGAACGTATTTAACTATTATTTTACCACACGCCCAATTTTTATGCCTCGACTCCCCCAACTATAAAAAGTGTCAGCGTGCATGTCCAAGATAAAAATGTCTACACAGCATGATTGCTAATTTAAAAATCTTTAAAGCTTGTTTGACAGCAGTTCATTTGCCATTATTCATTAGCTAATACCAGTCCTCAACTATGTGACCTCTGCTGTCTCATTCTATTTCTGGCTAAATTCATGCCTAATTTATTATTTAGTTTAGTTTGCGTCAGCATGAATGTTTCTATACTGTAATCATTAGTGTTGTGAGCATTACTTGATTAGTGCTGTAAAGTACACACACGCAGTAGTACACCTGTAAAGAAGAAATAAAAATGAAGCAGCTCTAAAGCTTTTTTCTGGGTAAAACGGGTAATCAAATTACCGGTAAAGTTGTCTGCAACAAATTCCACAATGCAGCGTCACATATTTTACTTTCCCGGGAAAACTGTCTCCACTCACTCTTCACTTTGTTTTGCAATTTGTTTCCTCGCTCTTTTTGGTTTCTTTTCATCTTGCCGTACTTTCCCTCTGAAATGCTTATCTAACAACTACTCTAACAACGCAAGAACAAGAGGGAAAAAGTTTCACATTAAATGAACTTTTCCGACATCCCTTTCCTACTTGACTTTTTTGACATTGCTTACGACGACTAAAATCAACGGGCATTGCCGTCATCACATCATCAAGATCAAATTCGTTAAAGGAATAAACATAAACTAAGGTAGTTAGGAACGGGAAGCTATCACATCACCCTCATATAGTAGTTTTGCTTGTTGCTTTTTCCCAAGAAAAAAATTCTCATTCCACCTCTTCACTTTTGCAAGCATTTTCATCCCACAAAAGTAGTATGTACACAAGTTACATAATGTAAACCTGTCTGTTTTTATTTGTTTGTCACTGCTTCTTTTCGTTTGTCATCCGATTCCTGCTCCTTATTTTGTTTCAATAATTCTCAAAAACTTATGTTCTCCTCTGCTCTCTCTGCTGTTGGCACAATTCTCTGATGGAATTTGTCTCCTCTTGTCACCAAAACGTATATAGAAATAGAGGTTAACATCTACATAACACACAGCAGCAATCAATTTTCAAGTGCGGGACTCACCTAACAATATAAATAAATATATACACTACATACTACCAAGCAACTTGGCAGAAAAAGGAAGGCGAGTGGCATGATATGAAAGGGAAAAACTTGCAAAGTTTTTGTGTGAGTGCTTGTCTACCTTGGAGAAGAGACCTATTGACATTGTTTCACTTGACAAGAGAGAGAGAAGAGGCTATCAAGAAAATGATACAAAAAGTAAAGTATCAAAACAAGACAAGAGGAGAGAAAAAAGCGAAACAAAGAGATAAATGATTGAATAAAGGAAAGGTAAAGAAAATAAGTATCTTCATCGTTTGAAACAAGAAGGTAAAGAAATTTTAGTTCTCTGTTCCTGGTATTTCCCCACCCTCGCATTGTTACACTTTCCTTTCGCTACCCCACACTTTCTCGCTGACAGTATTAGAAATTGCCAAGTATAATTGCAAAGGCATACTCCCACTTCTTCATCGTCCTTCCCAAATTGGCACATTATTGATTGAATAGCATAGGCAGGGGAAATGCGTCTCATTCATTAGTACACACAGAATGAATGCAAAACCAGCGTTTTACCTAATTAAATTGTAACATGTACTTTGCATAAATTGGAAATTGGAAAATTACATTATTTCAGTGCACTTTTCCGTAGTAAACGGATTATTTTCATGGGAAACTCTAATTCACCACAAAGAATATAGATAGATAGATAGCGATAGCACACGTTCCACTCACGGGAAACATATGCCTAATCAATTAATTTATGTCGTGATCAATATCTGTTCTGCCAACTAACAAGAAGAGAGGAATCATCCATCAAGTGGCCTACTTTTCTGTAATACGGCAGAGTGCCGGAATTTACTACTACGATAATGCACTTTGTGTGGTGCTAGTGGTGGCACTACTAGTAGTAAACCATGCTTATTAATTAACATATGCATACCACTCCAAATTGATTTTCCTTTTGCTACCCAACATCACCACCACCACCACTATTTCTGCGTACTTAAAATATGCATAATAAATCTACATCAAACAAGGCTTGCATAACGAAGTAGAATAGATTGTGTGATGATTTTCAGCACACTCAATAATTCATTTTGCTGAGGAGAACGACAAAACGCAGCGTGCGAATTCTTATCTTCTTCCTTTCTCTGTCCTTCTGCAAATGTGAGTAAGTCGTAATAAAGTTTATACTGCTATCATGCTATACATACGCAAATATACCGCACAACAACAGCAGCAACAGTGTAGCTAGCAGCTATACTGATAACATTGCAGAAGAATTTAAGAGTATTAAAATATTATATCGTTTTATGAAATAAAAGTATAAACTGGACTAAGCAATGTAAAGAGGGAAGTAAAATTAATGCATAATTTATGACTTAACCTGTTACGTGTTTTCCTGCTGCCAGTGACAAGCGTGTCACTCGCGACATGGCAAAAGTCAGCAGACTTGGCAGAAAACCTTCTTGCCAGCTAAATAAAGCCAACTCCCGTGTTCCTTCGCCGCAAGCTTACATATAGTACACATATACGTAATATACTATTTGTGTAGAAAATTAATAATAAATGTAGCGATTTTAATTACAAAGTTTCAGCTGGGTTTTTCCTTGATAGAAAAATGTATTATATTATTTGCTCTACTTGTTGGTTCAATGTATATAAATGCTTTCTTCTTTCCTTTTTTGCACAATATGCGTAATTGCCCCTTTTTCAATACACTTATTAAGTATGAAATTGCCTGAGCATTTTGTATTTATTGAATTATTAAAGGAAAACCGTGTATAGACATTGTATAATTATTATTAGCATTACAGAGGGTCAGTTTTGAAAACTACGGAATGCAACCTTGTTGCTTTGCTGCTGCTGCTGCTGGTTTTTACTTGATCACGTAATAATCATTGCAAACCAATTACAATAGAAAGTAAGGTAGTATGTACAATGTACTACAGGAGAAAATTAGGTCATAAACGAGGTGTGTAATTAATTGTAATTAAAATCCGTTCATTTTCTTCATTTTACTGTTGTGAGTGAGTATGCACTGAAATCGACAATAGCTATGACCGCGAGGTCATAGCTTGTAAAATCCATGCAATTAAGTCCTCAATAAAATCCTCGCATTGAACTAGTCACGGCACTAGGCAATTGGCTACATAATTATTATTACAGCGATTACGATACGAATGATGATGATTGTGATGAGAAAATGCAAATCAACATAAAAACTATTTATTTTAGTACTTCAACCCTACAATACACACAGTTTTTTATCAAAGCCCCAAAAGTGTTCCCTAATCTTGTTCAAAAAGTAAATACAATTTCTCTTGTTATTCTCTTTGACCTTACTTCGATGGTGAACTGACCAAATACATAATAAATACGTAGAGGAAACCTTCAAGTAAACAGGTAAAAGTTAAATAATACGCAAAACAATTTCCGGTGAACGCTTAAGTATACTTATCCCAGCGAAATCGAAGCGAATGAGAATAGTGCATAGTTGGCCATTAAACAGGGAAAAAAGTACTTTCCTAATGAAACCCTGAACCAAGCTAATTACAATAATAGAAAATGCCTCATAATAAATTCTAAAGCATGTTGTTGTTGGGTGGAATAAAATCTATGATCTTTTTTGCAATTCTATCTTGACATCTCTCAAAGGCATACATTACTCACATTACATTGTTTCACTTTGCATGTGGATTTTGCGTGTCGGGCAGTTTGCTTGTTTTTGTTTTCGAGCAGAAGAGAGAAAGTGGTATAAATGTATACAGTAAAGTAATGTGACTCAACAGCGGATCAACTCAAGTTCACGCGAAATAGAAAAGCAGAACATGCATATGCCATGTATATACATACACCTACCGTTTTCACAGGTTGACTGATGTGGACAGTTTTTTATGGCAACTCTTTTCCCCTAAACTTTACCTCTCTGTCTCGCAAGAAGACGACGCAATTAACAAAAAAGTAAGTGAGTAAAGTAATGTCGTGTGTTCCATTTCGTGGTCTACCCGGATCGGTGGCATATAGTCAACCAGCGGTCAATTGACTTTTTCCTGGGGACGATAAAGAAAAGTCCTTCCTTCCACCTTTCCTGCACTTCCTCAATTACTCAGGCCTTGCCTTCATGTGTTCCTCCTCAACTGCCAAATTGGGGCAATATATTGCTCTTTTGTGAATTGTTGAAAGTCACACTTTTCCCATGTCGTGGGCTTATCGTACGGCTGTTTTTTCGCTTAATGAACTCATGTGAAAGCATAATGATCATGATAATGACGACGAGAAGGGCTGCTGCTTTTGGAGTTTAGTGAACCGAAGCCTAAAATGGACCTTTGCCATCATTATCCACCAACTCCCATCAAAACTACCCTACCACCCACCCATATACCTCATCAACTTTTCAGTTTCTCTCTCCAGCAATAACTCACGCACAGCAGTATCATAACGCACACACAATAAATAACATAAAAAAGTGTATCACCAATCATCAGGTAGCAATCAGCAGAGTAGAAAGAAAATAATAGAGCTTTATAGTCATTCCCATTATCATGAAGCCATTATCTTAAAAGCTTACTCTACTTTACAAAAATATTTGTCTACGTCAGGATATTATCACCACATGCTTTGTTTTACTTGTTCGTGTAGATTGATGTACGATGTAATGTTCATTCACGCACAAAGAAATAAACCTCAACTCAGCAACCAAACACGACCATTTAACCTTCTATTAAACATTGTCAAAACAAATTATTCAGAATGAGCAAAGTCTATTTTTCTTTTGGGTGATAATGATAAGGATGATGAGGCGGTTTAAACGAGATGAAATGAAAAAAAATCATTATAAAAAACTCATAAGCACACAAAAAGCATTCGTTCCCACTGCTTGACTATGTGGCTGCAATACGTATACATCATATTAATATCGCTTACAATTTTACTTTTTTATATCATGTCATCATCATCCCCATTATCATTACAAGTGCAAACAAGAGCAAGGCGGAGAAAGAAAATCACACTGTTTTTCGTTGAAAAGAAAAAAACTTGTGAACATTTCGGGCGGAGACCTTATTAAAGAATCCACAGGATATCTTTTAAAAATGTTTTTATCTCTGTTTTCTGTCTCCGCTGATGATGCTTATATGCTATTACGTGGAAATCAAACTGAGAGTCGCTGGCACTTTATTTACTTTACTTGTCCATCTTCATCGTACGTATCACTCATTCGCTTGCTTGCTGTTCATAATTTTCATCGGAATCACCATCACTGCTTGTTTTCTCTGTGTGAGAGCTGTCACTCTGATTTGTCCCTGTTGGATGGATATGGATTGGTTTGGAAGTTGGATGAGAGAACCAAAAACATTGGCATTGACACTGTCTCCTCATAAAAACCTCACACTCATAATCATCATCATCCATATAGAAAAACAACAGCAGCAGAAAATGCTTTGTTGACTTTGTTTGCGTTATAATGTGTGCGGACAACGACATACACTGAACAGACATTCAGTTAGTTTATCATCCATATATCACAGAAAAACAAGCAGAATGACTTGAAGTGAGTGATCGTTCCAATTGCATTTTCTGTACTGCACTCAATAAAATGCATCAGTAAAGATTGAAGACGAATAAGATGGGGGACAAATACAGAGACAAAACTAAAATGATAGCGACGATGATGATTGCTTATTCGAAACGAAACCAGGGAATTTATGTTGCATTCGATGCACTCACTTCTTTCCAAGTCCCAGTGTGACTTCTCTCAGAATTGCTTGCCAGAGACTCATCATCATCATAGTCAAGCCAGCAAAGAGAGAATGCAGTTTAGTTACATTTTCATTTTTTTCTTTTTTGTATCAAAGTCAATCAGGATGCGGATATGTGTTTAATTTACTTTTTGGGTTGGGTGTGCTCTATGCTCTGGTTGTACTTTATTTAAGTGTTCCCCACTAACCCATCTCCCAACTCGCCCAGTGCAATGCTCCTCTACTGCTTCTTTCCACTTCACGGGGGTTGATTAAACATACACCAAGGAGCGATAATATAAATATGTACATATGTATGGCTGCACAGTCATCATTGTCATCATCATCATCTTATTCGGCAGGCAACAGTCAGGAAATGGAAAGACACAATAATGCAGCCATAATAATAAAAATATACAATTCAGCTAAACATAATAATGTTGTACTCATATTCTCTATCTGTTGGTTGGCTTGAGAGCTAAGTTAAGCTAAAGAAATTATCAGCAGAACAGAGAAAGAAAATTACTATTGACAAAGCAAGACTATCAAAGTCAAAGAGTGAGTGAGACATGTGCATTAAGAGCAAACTCTGTTGGAGATTTTTCCCATTTTTTCTCCTTTCTTCTCAATTCTCAGTATCTCGTATTATCCAGCAATCAAAATATTTGCTTATACATATACAGACACACATTTTGATTG
>JAHZMV010006857.1:0-24371 GCA_027743765.1 Coecobrya sp. COE2
GTTGAGATGCACAACGTTTGCATGTTTCTCATCCTGCACCTTCAACCACGATATAAAAAACCGGCTATTATGCAACATGACTTATACGCGTTCTTGTTGGTTTCTGAGAGAGACAAAGAGACACGTTCAATGCTAGCCCAGTATGCATGCTAATTATTTACAGTACAGTGCTTACACTTTTACACTTCAAACTGGCTCCTTTTTCTAAATGTATCGAAGAAACTGAAAAATATTAAAGAAATGACAACAGCAAAGTCAGTTTGTTTGGAAGCTGAAGCTAAAAGGCTCCAACAACAATGCATACCTAAAAAAGCTACATAGGTATATCCTCATGAGTAGGTATATGAGCTATAGGTATATCACCTTGCTATAAAAATAAAAGCGACTCCTTAAAACAGTTGAGTCTCAATGAACAATGACTTTTCACGCCAAAATTTCCTTTACAAAATAATGATAATAATAACACAATTTGTGGAAATGATGCGTACTATTATTATTACTTTTTTGATTGTGGAATTTTATTTTCGAGTATTTTTACATTGCACACAGAAAGGAGCTATTTTTTCACAATTAGTGCTTACAAAAACTGCAACCGGAAGGATCACATGAATTCCTTTTAGGTATGAAAGTCGACACCTCATTGTTGTTGTCGTACACAAATAAAACATTGAAACGTACAATACTTGAACTGTGATTTACAAATTCATACTGCGACTTTTGTCTCGATTGCGGAATTATAAGAAAAAAAACTTTCTAATTTTGTCCGAAATTGAAATCAAGAAGCATGGTTTCATCCAACAACATGATTATTTTCTCAAGTGAAGCAACAAAAGCGATGAACCTAAATGGAGACAAGAAAATAATCGTGAACATGCCTGTGTTCTGTAGTGCCATTATCACCCCGGCAGACAACAAATTCGTGTGTTACACCACTTTCATCATCCTGAAATACTACACCACTCTGTTGACTTTAAAATCATAGGGTAGTGAACCAGCCATTTTTACACAACTACAATTATGGATTACATTAACAGAAATCAAAAGTTTTATATTTTTTGGCAATCGTTTGTCTAAGCTTTCATAATCAATTTGCAAAAAAATATATCATTTAATAGTTAGAGAAATTTCCAGAATGGAAAACAATGGCCATAAAAATATATTAAATACTAGTCCATTAGTACTAGAGTTCATTTGCTTACATCTTTTAACTGACTGAGTGAGTGTGTCATGGAAAACGAAAATGAAGAAATTAGCACGTATTACTGCTTCTAAAATCATAAAACGCTAGTAAACATTTTTTTACATTACATGACTTTATATAGGTCAATGAGTCATTAGGCCTTGAAGGAATTGCAATTTTGTACATCTTTTTTTTATTTTTACAGTTTCAAAAGTTTCAATGATCCTTTGTCATAAATTTTTTCTTCATTTATTTTCAATTGTGTAGTATAATAGGGGAATGTATGGCTATATAGTAATAATAATAATGAGAATCCATCTTTCTAAATACCCAATGCAAAAATCCCTGTTGTCTATTAACTGAAGCCCATCGTTGTCCTATACCTAATCACGTTTCTGCAATCATTACTATTATCACCATCATCATTATTATTAT
Source organism: Coecobrya sp. COE2 (assembly GCA_027743765.1). Classification (NCBI taxonomy): domain Eukaryota; kingdom Metazoa; phylum Arthropoda; class Collembola; order Entomobryomorpha; family Entomobryidae; genus Coecobrya; species Coecobrya sp. COE2. The sequence continues at coordinate 1,616 of JAHZMV010006857.1, forward strand.
TATTATATTATTCTCATAAGTTCTTTCACACAACAGCCAAAAACGCACATAGACATGTTATGTGAGTATAACATTGACAGAAGAGCTATAAGCTCTCTGTACTGCTAATTCATCATCCCTTTGTTACACGAGAAACATGAATGAAGTAATGATTCCTCCAATCTTTTCTTATCTATTGCGATAAAAGAAAGCAAAGCAGCCACCGTGTAGCCTCACTTCTACCACTTTTATAGAGTTATGTGGTTGCGATGGAATTCATTCTGCCTAATATAGCCACATAGGCATTAATACTTTATGCATAATAATAGAAAGAAACAATGCTGAATCAACATCATCAACAGCACATCACACAAAGCTTGATAAAAATAGATAAAAAAATGCGTATCCACAAAGTACGTATATATTAGCAGTAGTAGTTCAGTGTGCTGGTAGTCCATATCATTTGTGTAATTACTTCATGCTATTCATGTGCTTCCTTCTGTCATCATCATCATCATTGTCAAAAGTACCAACAACGTGCCCACCGTGAGCTACTTGTTTTTCATAATTATGTTAAGACAACCCATTCACATATATCCTATTAAAACGATCCTCTACTGCTATTTCACTAGTCAACGTGTCGAATAAAAGAAAAATGCAAGTTTTCAAATTCTCATTATTTTTGCACCATTTTATTTTCGTACATTACTGCTTCATTACAGAAAACTCTGGCCCCCATGCAAAAAAAACTCTATTCATAAAGTTCACTCACAACAGAAGAATCACATATATGTACCTATTATTATTGTTATTATTATTATTACCAAAATGTGGTAACACTTGACACTTTATTCACTCACTACTGCTCACGCTGACAGGTTGGTGCAACAATTCAAAACAAAATAAATACAAAAAAAAATCCAACGTAATCGGTCTCTTTTCAGTTTGGGAATCCTGAAATGTATTCATGCAAGTGTAGAAAATACATAATTGTGCTAAAAGTACCAGCATGAATTATAGCAAACAACAAGTGTATAAGTGAAAGGGGATTTGGAGGTGATTAAATAAACTCTCGTTTAGATGCAATACAACAATAACGGTACATATACGTATACATATATGAAGAATTTAAGTAATCATCTCACTTTTAAATTATTGTGACATCACGTTTCTTTTTAATGTGAACATTGTACATGGTTATAGTTGTAGAGTGTCAATTCGATTTCTGGCTCCTTCTCACAGTCCATCCAACTAACATTAAAAATATGTGCCTAATTTACTCTTTTTATTTTACATGCTCATGTACGTCTTTTTTCCTTTGAATTGATTGTTTTACCTGTATCGAATATGCATATATATACACATTGTGCCAATTGTGCGTGTTGCTTACTACTTATTAGAAACAATGACAAAAAAATTTGCGTTATAGGTTTTTGCACTTTTTTTTGTAATTTGTGAATCTTATGAGAATTTAGGGACAACAAATCAACAATATTGCATTTAACTCTATTACTTTTTTTTGTAGTGACAAAAGCCACTAGCATGCCGTCAAGTACAGGAGTAAGTACCTACAACATTCATTATAGAAAAGAAAAGGATATTTTCTGGCTTTTTGGTATATTTTTGCCTTTTGGCACGGGTAATAATAATAATAGCGTATTTACAAGATGATTATAATATTTTCACGTCTTGTGAGAGTCATTCAACACCGATTGCCAAATAAAATATAGCTAAGAATATGGTAATAGATATAATAACAGAAAAAATAATATTGGTGATGATGTGTGATAATAATAGTCCTCAAGTACGCAGCCATGGTAACGAATTTCACAAGTTGAGCTTTTTAAATGCGTTTTTTCACCGTCATAGTTACCACCGCCACCATGATCGACGTGTGAGAAATTCACGATGTAGGTATATAATGTACTTAATAAGGACTCCTAGAATAGTATATTTCGCGGTGGTGATAGTTATAACAATTTATTTATTTGGAGAAGATGAGTCTTCTTCTTACCACCAACAATACCTTGAATGGGTAACTTATGTGTGTGTTTTGTATTTTGTACTGTGTGCTGTCGTCATCATCCTTATATAATATTATTATTGTAAGCATTTGCGATTATCATTACTTTAAATTGCTACTTACGACGACGAAGACGACTGCACGGTGATTGCCTGAGTCGACCACCATCACCGCCGTTGCCACCATCACTATTCAGCAATTACTTTGTGACTATTTAAACAAATCACTATAACATGAAGAATGGAACAGCATTAGTAGATAGTATTCTCTCGTGAAATCCCTCTAATTAGATGTATAATCACACTCAATATTATAATCATCATGATTATGACTATTACGAGAGGGGGTATTGTGTGAGAGCCAAACTGGAATTGATGGAAATCACAAGTTTACAATGAAAGTTTGCCCATAAAGCATCTAGGTATTATTAATTACTGCTATATAACATGTATGCATGTGACTTGGGCGTATAAAAACCATTCTGGTTGAAAAATTTAACCATAACTTATTATGAAGACTGCTATTTTCAAATTTCACTTCTTTTTTTACTTGGCTTGGGTTAATGACAACAGGGTTTTTAAACTTGATCCTTCAACTTTTAGCATTAAAATTGTGAAAACTTTTTTTTTCGAGTTTTCTAAAACTGTGAATTGGGAATCCAGATAGTGTGTGGACGTCAGCAATTGATTTGCTTACCACTTAGCAGTAGTTTTTGTAGAAACTAGAAATATCGGTATACAAGATTATGATAACTTTATCATTGGACAAAGTCAAGTTTTCTGATGATGATCATCATACTTGAATCTAATTAACTCGCATATCGGTATTCTGAACTGATTAAATCGATGATGGTGCAAAACCTATACCTGATATCTGTAATCTGTATGCACTTATAAATGCCTCTTTTCCCTCTTACGTTGCAAGTTTATGTGACGTGTGTAAAATACAAGATATTCTTCCGTCTTCGGGCAAAAATTTCATTAATAAAACAGTAGAATTGAACAGAAGAGTATTTGCAGGTGCTTGTTTATTCATTTATTGTGTATTTGTATAAACGCTCAAGTTGACTACTACTACTATTATTCGGAGCTTTTTTTGCGTTAGAATTTCAAAGAGAATAGCGCTTCGTTGCAGAAAAAAAACTAGTGGGCTAATTCATATTGAATACTTTTTATATTAAAAATTAAAGATCCCGTTTTGTTTTTTCAAAGTCGTGATTTTGTTTAATAAAGAAGATATAATCATTCAAAACTGATCAGCAATCATGAGAATCACAATTTGATCCATTGTACGTTACAAAGCAAACAAAATCTAAAATAATTGTATTTTTCGGAGTATGACGACCACGATAACACAAAACGACATGAACTTGCGGATAGCTGATTAACTGGTGGTGGTAGTTACAAAGATGTAGATGAGATGAAACTGTCAGATGCGATGAGATGGTATGCAAATAAAAATTTGTGTGTGCGCCTTTGTGCAGAAGAAAACAACTCAACGTTTATATGGCAATTAAGTAACTTTTAACATGGCAAATTTCATTACGGCTCTGCCACAACCAGTTAGCATACCACTGCCATCATCATTATCATTATGTGTAATAACCTACATACGTGCCAAGAGAAGCAGCAATATGAAGGCAGACGAAAAGCATAATCACTGGAGTCATGCAGAAAAATAATGAAACTGCAATGTAGATTTGACAGGGAACTAATTGTGCATTGTCACTGATTCATAAAAATCGTTTAGGTAGCTTGACGCAACTTAATTCAGTTGCTAAAAACCATCAAACAAGCATATTTGTAATTATAGTCAATGAGGCAAAATTCATCTGAAAACATTAAATGGGTTTTTTATCCCAGTGCCATTATTATAGGTACATATTTATAATCAAAGTTATATGTCATATGCATAGCACTTTGTAACTGTGAATATGGATGGAGCAATTAGGTATTACAAAGGTTTGAAGATCTTATTTCTGTTTACACTGTATCGAATATGTCGTGATCAACCATGTGAATTTACTGGAGTAAGTATATGGTAGGGAATGATTTCATTTTTTAAATCAACCAAGAAAAGGCAGTTTTTTTCTTGAGTTCAAATTTTTGCGCATCAACGCCTCCAATGTCAATGCTTGAAACTTGAATCATAATTTAATAAATGGGTTTAGGTTTACTTATTTGCCGATAACCAGCACGTTGCACGTGATTATATTCCGTTGAATTTCCTTAACAATTCATTTTCTTTTGAGCCAAACAATATCCACCATTGATGCATTGTTACGATTATTGTTATTGTTATGCTCTGCTCATCAATCTACAAGGGCTATAATCTTCTCTCTTTCAAGAAACCATGCCATTTGAACGTGAAATTTGTTGGACCAGTCAGAAAATAAATGCCTAAATAGGGTTAGCAAAAGCAATCATTTCCCGTTTCGCTTGTTTCCATGAATGAAGAAAAAGTTTTATTGCTCGCGTGGTCTTTACTGCACAAGTGGATATAATTTGACCAGCAAATATATTTCATGTTCTTTTGCTGCTTGTTATAGGTTCATTTAATGAAAATAAAATGTACTGCAAAGAGAGAGAGAGAGAGAGCAGAGCAGAGAAATAAATAGCAATTTGCATATACCGAGAACTAACCGTATCTCATCATCACCATCACTCTACTCTCTAGCCAGTATATTATATTGACGAATTACATTACATATAAGGTAAAATGTGCCATGTCGTACAATACTCACTTTTGCATACATTTTATTTTTATATTTTAAAGATGTAACATGATCTGATGTCTTTTACAATCAGAGAATCGTGTTTGCAAAGTATATTAAGACGGAGTAAAACGCAAAAAACGTTACTTTTGTTATTGCCTCGTTTACATTATGAGTTAAAGAGCAAAACCGTTAGCAATCACATAGACAACACATCTAGGTAATTGCATTATATTGCAGTTTGCACACAGACATAATGACATAATGTAAAATACAACATGTAGAGTTGTGTAGGTAAAAACTGAAAGCATTATACCATGTTCTTTAAAGACGCTATACTATATAACCGTTTGGATTAGCGCATGTGTTGTATATTAATACAATGTTGAATAAAACAGCCATCATCTTGCCACTATTGAAATTCAGCACACACATAATTTGAGCATATCGGATTGGAATTTTTCTTCTTGTTGGCAGCCCCTGCAATCTTGTTGCTGTTATTGCATTAAATTTCATCTTGGTTGAATGCATGAGCATACAGAGAGAAGAGAGGAACGCAAAAAAAAGACGACAGGAACAGGAGAGCTGTGAGCATTAGATTTATCATCGTCATCATCATGAATGACGCTATTATAAATATTAGTATAATACACACTTCAATCGAACATGGAGATGAATTTGCCATGTTCAGAAAAAAAAACAAGAGCAATCGAACAAAACGCGTTACAATTTTCTATACAACCAGCTTAGGATTTTTGCTTGTCGTGACGTGACTCCTGAGTGAAGGAAGGAAATATATATAGGGCCTTTATAATTCTTTCTTACTAGAAGGTAATAATAATAATAATGCGCACACGGTACTGAACAAGGATGACATAAGATACAAATAGCGTGCATATAAATTCAATCTAGTAAAATGGCAAAAAGCAATAAGAAGGACTACATAACACTTTTAGTAATACAGGTTCCTTTTAATATCCACACATGAATACCACACATCTATATGTACCATGTAGTCGAGTTAGTTTGGCTAAAACACATCTTTTTCATTATTGTTCATGTTATTATTATTGTTGTTATTATTCTACTTCTTCTCATTGCTCCTCTTTGCGGTTTATCGTTTCTTTTACAGAGGGAGATGGGCTATATGGCTCCTGCACACATGCTTCATATACCACATCAACCAACCATTTTTGATGCCGAGAATTCTTTGTATGATTATTATTACCGAGCCTTTATATGTTCACGCTGGGATAACAATGAGTTTCAAATAGACAACCAGACAACAACAATCACGGTGTAGTAGTAGAAGAAGTAGTAGTAGTCTTCTCTACGATACCCTAGTAATATTGAACTGACTTTTCAGTTTGTTGAGAGTCATCAGAAGCAACAGCAGAGGATAATTTGCAGTTTGCACCATACTCGGATTTAGACTATGGTACTTACTGTCATACAAGAAGCAGAACAAATGATATGATCCTTATTGTTTTGGTACAATGATGAAGTTGGCTATTTCCTAAATTCGATATTCGTCTCACAGGTTGTCTTGTGTGAGTAGCCACCACCAGATAAACACATACTATCTCTGTCTTTCTTAAGCAGAGCTCACACAATCACCGTCACCACCAGTCAAGTCGACAACTTGACTCTCCTCAAGTTATTATTATAATAATCATCATCTCTCTTTCCTTTCTGTTTTCTGTGCCAAAATGGATGACAACAACAGCAATCAAATCAAAAGGGATTACGATAAGATTGAATGTCATAATGGTAGGATGATGACGCTAATAGTTATTTAATTTATACCTCATTTCGAAATGAAATAGGACACACCTTGGTTTAGTTAAATTGTAGTAGAGATGCAGCAACAAAGTTAGTCGGTCGCTAAAAGAGAGGAGATAGGATGGTCTACCTTTTTTTTCATCGTTGCATATTATATATCTGTACGTGTCGTCGTTGGTAATAAGAGACAAGAAGGGAAATGATAAAGTACTCACTCGTGTGTCAATTCGAATTCATCAATATGTATTGCCATTCAGTCAAATCACACACAAGACCCAATGCGTCATCGTCCTCAATGAGGCATCGTTATTTTCAGAAAATTTATATAAATTGAATCAGAACTGAATGATTTCTATTCTACTGCAAAAAAAAATAAACATGTGCCTAAAACAATTTCAATGTGCTCATTTACTGTGTGCAAAAAGGAGAGGAAATGCTATAATGAGAAGAAGAAAAAAAAATCATTGCGTATATACTCTCCAAAAAAGGAGTAGTTCATATTACAGATAGCATGTTTCATTACAAATGGAAGATTTCAAATGAGTAAACTGACACACAACATATAAATATATATATCTCTGAGCAATGTAATAAAATTGTATTTAATAAGCAACTGCTTACAAACATGCATAGTTGATTGTTGACGTATGTAAAAATACGCCACTCATATAAAAAAATACATATCGATAGGGCGCATGTCAGTCTAACTGTAGGTACTACTACTGCCACAGAGGGAGAGAGGGATGAGTTGAGTGAGAAAAGCAATCGATGTTCTATTTTGAAATCCTGAAGAAAAAGCCAGAGTCACCCTTTTACACTCACATCATCGGCTCACAAAATTTCGCATCATTAGTATACAAAAAGGAAATCATTTGAATTTTCGTGCAGAATTATCGCAGTCATCATCATCATCCTCCTCTCGTGTATCGCCACATCTCTGATCATGTTAAGTCATAAATCTAACACCATTATTCCGATTGGTGCTTTGATAGTCGCGTATCTATTTAATACCAATAAATAAATAGGAACCACGACGGTATCACACCACACCACTTAAAATTGCAAATAAATAGAAATGGACAGTTTCAAAAGAACGGATTAGTTAGGCAAGTTAGAAATAGATCTGAGCACGACAACGGGTATAGTACACATAATATAATGTATGCATATTTTTGAGAGGGTGATCTCGAGAGAGAGACAGAAACAAGAACGACAACACAATTTCGACATGAAAATCATGACCATCGTGCCTGTGGGAAAGTGTGCTGGGTTGGGATTCCGCAGAAGACAAATATCAACAGAGGAAGAGCACTGAAGCATACTAGAAGACAACAAAAGAGGGAGAAAAAACAATATCACACATCATGTATTTTAAAAATAAACAATAAAATATCGTGTGGTCAGTCCCACAGTCGTATATACTATGTTTGCATATTTATTCCCTTTTCTGGTTTACTTCTCACCACCACCACCACAAGGGATACTAAATTAAAACCTCAATATCATCCATGCCTACTGCTTATAATACCATATTATACTACATTATACATACATAATTTGAATAGACTTAAATACCTATGCAGTGCTTAAATTTTCACTTAAATCGCTGTAATAACAATGGTAACATATCGGTTCATTCCTCTCAAAAATATCAACTCTGTTGTATTTGTTTTAATCGGTGAAACTACAACAAAGTAGTTACAAATTACAAGTTCATTTATTATCGGGGATAAAAATAGCAAAGAAAAGTTACAGAATCGGTACGGAAACAGCATCAAGTATTCTAATTCAAAGTCTCATTGTCAGCCATAAGCATGCATAATGTAGCAACTACACAGGGAATGCAATTTTCAAAGAGATTACATGAATGGAACAATATTTTTCAATCTTAGCTTCATGACAGCTTCAATCTTGGCTGCTCTGCTAATCTAATATTTAAAAAAAAAGTATAATTCGCCGTGTAGTCATTTTTATTGCTACTTTTGTAATCATAATAAATGAACCTTTGAATGCATATGCATGAATCTTAACAGCGCTGTCTAAAGTGTGTTAAGCGTGGTTTGAGGCCCACGTTGCTTGTTTATCCATGTTAGCCAAGGCATAAGAAAACGCAAAAAAATCCAAGTCCTGCAATAAGGACCTTATATATACATCTTATGTGTGAGCGAGCACCTTTGTGCTTCATTAAGAAAACGACCATTTTCATTTGTGTTTGATTAACCAGTGGTTACTGACCAACCAACCAACCAACCGAACCACCACTACCACACATAACAGTCTGTGGAGTATTGTATCATGATGCATGCGTGTAGGTACCGCACTGTAAAATATAAAGCGTCCCTCTTCACATTATTTTACATCGTTTTGTATTTTACAGTTATCTTGTTGAAAATGCTGCTTGTTCGCACACATTAGCTTTTGGCGAAAGCAATAATAATGCAATATGCAACCCATCGTGATGCGATATGACGTGGACGTGATATTATGATATGATAGATACAGAAAAGTGGCCGAGTATTTTTTTTTCGAAGACTGCCTTAGGCCCTATCGTCATCATCATTGTCGACCAAACACATTAAATATGTACACACACATAGACAGCAAGACCGACTCAATAGTAAAATGTTACGTTAGTTTACTATATTGGTATGCTACATAGTCACATTGATACGTGATGCACAATCTGCATTTGAATTCGTTACTCGGTCGGTACAGAACTATTAACCGTAGCATAAATGTAGATTGTGGATGGTTTATTTATTGCGGATAGACTTGAGTAAACAACCACAATAAATCCTTTTGTATATATGTACATACATATAGATGTTATGTATACCGCAAAAAATTAAGCCTAAAATAATTTGAAAGATTCAAATTTAAAAATCCCGAAAAGGAAATAGAGAAGTGTTTTAATAAGATTTGAATAGTCAGCAAATCGTCGGAAGATTTGCGTATCGTGCATATAATTTTGAAGATCCATGATGAGCAAAAGTAATAAACTATAATGATACGTAATACTCACTCAACTAGTCAACCATGTAGTAATAGTAGAGGGACTGGTAACTACTGAATACTGAAAACGTGTTAAGTCTTTGTGTGGAGTGAAAACATACAGCTCTTCTCATGACGATAAAGTTTAACGAAGGGGGTAAGTCTACAAAATAAATTTCGGATGATGGCATTGTTCTCTATGTCGATGTATGATTATAGGTTCAATTACAGCAGCAACTATTAAGTGAAGGAAAATCATAATCTTTTTTGTGTGTTTTTATACGAGCCCGTACTACTGAATTGAAATATTACCTATATTGAATTTAACAATTAAGTACATGAATCATGACCTTACTGCAACCATCAAAGTTAAACGCATCTTGGCAATGTAATATGCATATGCCCACACTTATTTGAACACGGTAGTTATAAATGTCTACATGCTTAAACATCCGATCATTGATTGTTGTCACGTTTGGATTAGAGGTACTAGTGTATAATTATAAGGTGCGTTTCGTTTTTAATCTAAACGGAAAATTATTAACAGGCAAGATCGGATCGGACAAACCTTCTGAGCACGCACAGAATTAACTGTATTCACAGAATACTTTTCTACAAGATGAAGTTAGAGGATAAGCCCTGTTTTTGTGCATAGAAACAATTTTTTATTTATTATTTTTATTGCCAAATCAGCATCACCAGCAGTACCAGTCAATGCCACTGTTGTAAAAAAAGATAGCATTTTTCTTATATTAAATTACAAAAGCGGTTCATCAACAGACGCGCCTGTGGTTTTATTCAACCGGAAGCAAAAGTGGTTAGCACTCAAGTTTGTTTCTAGCTGATAGCAAAATAACGCGCACGCATGGCCACTGTGAATAAATAAATAATAAGACTAACCTTCAATCTGGAAATTTCATTTGTGCTGGGGGATGATTATAATTCTCAGATAGTGTCAGTCATTTCATCAGATTGAATAGCAGAAATTCTTGAAAATACTACACAAAGTAAAATCCTACCATGTTCTTAATCCTGATATGTATAGTTTGAAGATCTGCATTTTTATTTGCAAATGGCTTACTTTACGATAATTGTAGGTGACGCAACCACTCATATAATCTGAGACCAACACCAAGGTCAAAAAATACATAAAAGAAACCCAAGCTGCAAAACGCGAGAGAGAGAGAGAAACTTTATACTCTACTTGCTAATTCAGTTTATTCTACAAATTGGAAAAACAAACGAATTACTTAATGAAACCCAAGTTGTGGAAGCTTTACAGTTGTTGCCGACAGTTCGACACGTTTGGGTTTTCTTTGTGGTTAACAACTCTGAAGATTTTTAAGGAATACAATGTTATGTGTATAATATGTTGGTGAACAAAGTCTCTGCAATTTGGATTTTTATCTGAAATGAATGTAATCCTGTGAATAACGTACGCACACACACATGAATTCGTGCGTTTCCTTTAATAATAAAAGAAAGTTACAGTTAGTGCCGCTACAACAACTTGTTAATCACAATCACAAAATATCATTTATTCCATCAGTGGAAGAGAGAAGTAGAATGTGATGGCTAAAAAGATAAGGAAATTACATGCACATATTGTTACAGGAGCGAAAGCATTTAATGTCTTTAGTGTACATTTTTATGTTTCTTGTCTGTCTTCTTCTGAGCAGCCATTGCATTTAAGTAAGCTAAAAGAAGGATTTTGAAAGTAGACGAGATTGAATTCTTTGTCAAGTATTCTAATCCGAAATTCATGTTTAAATATAACAGTTTGATACACAAATAAAAATTCGAAAAAAGAAATGCCTATATCAATCGTCTATCCAACTTACTTGAGAAACTCATTTGTCATTTCGAATAGCATCAATTCTTATCATTTTGTTAATACAGCAGCTTTTTTACTACACCGCTTTACATTACAGCGAGTTCATTATTTACTTCCATTTTCAAAGATGTGAACAAGGAACTAGGAGATAAGACCAGGTTTTCTCCTCTGCTCAATTGTCCATGGATGTGTTATTAGGTACATGATATTAATTAAGTGTTGCTGTACAAAGATACGTGCAACTATTTAAGTAGGATGTAGAAACAACCAGAAATATTGAGAATTTACCTACACAAACTCGTACATCCATTACAAATGGGGGTTACTGTGCTGTGCTTGGAGTAATCTTAAGAATTAAGCAATTGCTGGCAAGTTCACTGAATTGGAAAAGCACGTAATTAATACATAATTGAATAATAATCATAATTTATGCGGACTTGTTATTAACGTACAAGTTTATAATTACTCCATTACTTTACAGTTTCGTTAACACCTGACAGGAGGAAAATTGCTGAAAATTACCGATATGTATCAAAAAATGTGAAAGACCTTTTGCAAATTTTGAAAATTGAATCTATAAATCCCAATTTGGACAAGCATGCTAATAATTTACGTTAGTAAACATTGTTTGATAACACTTTTATTCAGTCCATTTAATTTTCAAAAATAATAATTCAATTAATTAAAACATTTAAAAACCATTGACTGTATTATACCTAACAACCCCATAGTTACATGCAATTTCTCAGATCAACATATAGTTAGCAGTTAGCAACATTAAAGCATTCACTCATGAGTAGCACAGCCATTTCACTGAAACTATAATTTCAATAAACATGGTTCAAAAATAATCATGGCATTTTCAAACTTCTTGTACAACTTTGAAAATTAAGCAAGTCATCCTTCCTTTAACCGTATCATGTCCTTAATGTGTCAATTGTTGAGTGTGTACAAAGAGCCATAAAACGACAACTACAACACACTGCCTCATGTTTATATACATAAATAACTCAATAATATTATGCAGATAGGTAACAACCTACGAATGTTTGCATTTAAAAATACGCATACGAAATAGACAATGGATGTAGGTCTGCCGAAATTATCATTATGATTAAATATGTTAAATGAGTGCGCAGATTGCTTTAAAAGATGCCTTTTGTGTCCATTAAATATTAATTAAGGACTCGCCATTCAATTTCCCGTCTAACAATGAGTCAATAAAAGTTGGTGCCTAGATTCCTACCTCATCAGCAGTAAGTATTATAAGGAGAATCACTTGAGCATCTTCAAAAATCCACTAACGAATTGAAAAGGCAATGTACCATACCAGTTGTGTACCACCGGAAGTCGTAAATAGTACAAGCTTGATAGCGGTTTCAGAGTTCCCAAAGTCACCACTATCAGTAAATAAAACGCAAGAAGTGTCATCATTATTATTTGTTTTTGTCTGTTTTAGCCTTGTGATCTTATCTACTCAAGTGCTTCAAAGCGCAACCTTTTATCATGTTTATTACGTAGCTGACTCGTCCCCTCTTCAACTTTTATCTAATTGTGAATGAATTAGAGGCAATTAGAGGTTGATATTTTGTATTTACATAGATACAGACAGACCAGCAAAAACTTGAGGTGGAGACGTAACAACACTGAAAGTGTCTCTAAATATTTGTACCTCTCTCTCAGGTGCAAAGAATTATGACGATGACGCTGTCATAACTGAAAGCCAATGTCATGCAATGCAACTGGTGGTGGTAAAGGTATGAAAAGTAAGGGTCAAGTGCATTCAACATTAAAATATTGATTCCCATAATATTATTGTTGAGTAACATGGGTTTATGTATGAGATGATGTGTACCATGTACCTAACATTCATAAATACAACTGTCCCAACAAAGAGGTTTAGGAAGAAAAAAGAAGCCGGTATTTACAACAACATCATGTTAATAGACATACAGACATTCACAGGTTGTAAGTACCTAAGGAACTCGCATTTTGACAATAGATTCAACAATTTTTCGTTTACACTCGACTCATTGATCATTGAGTTCGGTTGAAAGAATTTGTTTGACTGATTCTTACATATTTGTGGAAACCATTTCTTTAGCAAAAATGAATGAATAGGTAAAGTGTGATGGATCACGTACGGAAGTTTCTTTCTGATAAACAGAGAGTTCTTTCTGATATGATTTACTGGTTCTTGTTGACGAACACAGAGCTTATTATTTGAACAAATCATTCTCAAGCAACGTGTGCATTTGCTCACCTTGACGTGTTTCTTAAGTTAATACGGTAATAATCTGGCAGGTTTTTTACAAGAGCAGGTACAAACTAGCTCGAATGACAAAAACAGTAATTTTCCATTCCTTATGCCTGATGAAATGAAATCGATAATATGACATATCACGCGCATTACATGAAAGTACGTACGACCACTGGAAAAAACGACAAACAGATTAAAAATTTCACACTGTACCTATATGACAAAAGTAGAAGGAGTTAGTCATTTAGGAAATTTTTATTTTATGATTCGTCGTGTGTTACCACTTGATATTTGCGATTTAAAAAAACAAAAAAAAACATTTATTTGCTAATTAAGCCAACGAATGCAGGATCATGTTCCTAGTTCTTGGTTGGCTCTGAAGAACGTGCTCCTGCCCTAATTTTTCTACAAAGCGTAACAACTAATAACATCACTTTCTATGATTTTCATATTCCGCGACAATTAAAGTAGAAAAAAATGGCCTCAAGGTGCTTAACACCTTCCATAATAAAATTTATTATCTGCCAAGTGCGTTTCCATTTTCCACATCCTTCAAAAGCGGTAGTATATTCAAGATACTCTATTATAACACTTGCAGTTAAACTTGCAAGGAGAGAATGGAAATGAATTTAGGTGACCGTAATGCAAGAACACACACCACCTTCCAACATCCAACCACGCCACCATACCACCACATTTGACATGACATCGACACCACACTGCCGACATAACAGTACTCTTCTGCTGATAAAACTTTATTTTCATATTCTTCTATCGATTCGCCAAGCTCAGTTTAGCGTTTGGTTTGGTGAGCCACGCAAAATGCAAAACCGCATGTCCTCGAACCTATCAAAACAGCTAATCAGCAGAAACCGCCCCCTCTCGCAAAATAAATTTATCTGTGATTTCTTTATCTTACCATTAGCCCAGACAAATGAGGTGTCAATACCATATAATTTTCCTTAAGCTGTAAAAATCATTTTCAATCAGTCTATCAACCCAAAATAGCATCTTAGCCGTATCATAATCAAAGTCTCTCTGAACTATTATCAGCGAATGTATCATCATCATCTCCATCTCCTCTTCTCGCCACGTACACGAGATTAATTCATGCAGTATTTGGGGCACGACAGAGAGCAGTGTTGTTGGCTAATAAGTGAAGTCGCCAGAGCAATAATGATAATATACCTCAAGGGGGATGGATGCATCAAAAGGCTCGCAATACCTGAGGCTATTGCGACGATAGTGTAAAATTTTTTGTTTCATCATTAACAGATGTGTACAATATAATAATGCTCATTCAGATTATAATTTGCTTTTTATGCACGCCTATCTCCTGTCTGCTCGACTGCAACGCGGCGACCCACCAAAACTACCAGCCAACATGTGTATCAGTAACCAGCATAATATCCGCAGAGAAATTTTTGTTGTACGCAAGCTGTTTCATTGAAGCAAAAATTATTATTATTATTATTACATTCCATAACCATTTCGCTCTCCGTCCCGTCAGTAGCAATCTAATATCTACTATTTTAATCAATATCATGATTCTAGCTAAATACTTATGAAAATCATCTTGCCGTCCTCGACAGAGAGAATAATAAAATTGATTGCTCGAACGATGACTTGTTGAAAATATGATGGTGTGTTGATTTCAATACTATATAAACTACATGAATGGCAAAAGGAACACATTAAAAGTCACATTTCAGGATACATTATTAGTAATAATAAGCAGATCATTTTCATTGCTCAGCTTGTAAAACATGGAATGCTCAAGGAAGAGAAAACCCGTAAAAATTCCACAAGTCTAAATAACCGTATTAAGATCACCTTTCTTTTGGGAGGAGGAAAACAAGAAGAGTGGAGTGAGCAGGAGTGCTAAAATGTACATGTGACTTATGCAAATTAATAATACATGTTTTAATAAATGCGTGGAATAATTTAAATAAAAGAAAGCTTAGGTTAGTATTTAGTGAGAGTATTTTTCTAACTTGCCAGAGTGTAGACTAAATCTGGTGTAACATTACCCGTGCAAATGAAAAAATGATAGACTTGTATGCATGCAAAAAACATGGAAGGGTGAAGGAGTATGAAAGCATTTTAGTTTTAAATCTTTCAAAATAACAATGCGTAGTTGTTACTTTAAAATAACTGAAATATGATGATGATGATACTCAACACGTACATAGTTCGCGGTGGTGGCATAACACAAGAAAAATTATTTCATGCTGGCTGTTAAATAGTAAAATCTGCATATAAATGCGTGCAATAATAAAGCTATATATACAGATATTATTTTCATCATCACCTAAATACTCACCAAACCAAATAAAATGTAATAGTAAGTATTTGGAAGGTGTGTTGAGTGAGTGTTGTTAGTGCAGGCAAGTAACAAAACAAGGCAGATGTAATAAGATTTTTACTTCTCCCCTAACCAGTGGGAAAGCTCGCAAATAGACTCACAACTTCAGAAAGCACAGCCTAATTTCAAGTACCTATTATTATTTTTTTCTTGATCTTTGTGCGTTTTAAATCTTCAGCTGCGCAATAATAATAACAAACATAACTACTGTTACCAAGGAGATTAGAAGAGGAAAAAATGAGGCTTTATATAAATGAACGCTGTAGAGGGAAGAGAAAATGAAAAATTGCTCGAAAGAATGAAAACTCATCAGACATTAGAGAGAGGTAAAAGGAATGCTCCAATTGATCCCACATTGTATACCTATTTATAAAAAAAATCATAATATATAGGCGTGTTATAGTACCCTACTAATTTTTTTCATTGTTGTACATACACAAGAAAATGAAAACGTACAGTGTGCAAAACACCAATTGTTGAAAAAGCACTTATGCTAAATAGTACACTATTGTGCAAAATCTTGAAATGCGCTCATATTATCCACTGTTTGCACACCTGTACCAAACAAAGTTATTATTGATACTGTTGTGTATATTATAGCAATTAATTGATTGATAAGAAGACGCTTTGTCTACATAACAATTTTTTAGCTTTACCACCAACATAGACAGTGGGAAGAAGACGTGACGTACACGCGTAACTGCTTTTTTTCTAGAGCCTCAGAGTTTAAGTATCAATTTGTAAAATTGTAAACAATTCCAAAACTAATAAAGATGCGTAATTACTTTTATGAAAACGTAGTAATTTTGCAAAGCATACAATAAATCTAAAAATTTATATATGTAACATGAGCATACAATAGAGCATTGTAGTAATAATAATTCGTGGACCTTTTTCTAAACCCCACCAAATTGGGCCTCTAGCACATAAAAAAATTTATTTTTCCTTATTTGTGGTGGTGGGTAGCGATAAGATTTTAATACTCGTGATAAAAGGGATGATAGATTTTTGCCAGGTTTGCAAAAGAAACGCCACACCTCACGCATCAGTCTTTCCTTCTGCTTCCAATTTCATTATTAACCGGAATGTAGCGAACCACGCAGGAATATAGCATATTATAATTCCTTTTATTCAAAGTTGCTTCATGCTAACATGTTTCTTAAAGATTACAATGCTATCTTTCGGGAAGTCCTTTAGCGCTTCATATGACTGACACAAAACTAAACCACCCTTTTAGCTGATGCATGATTTTCTATTTGAACATAACTGTACGAAACCATTTTTATAATCGTGAATCAGTTGAAGAAGAAGAAAAGATGTGTTCACAGAACATGCTTTATCATCATCATCATCCAATGTGAGAGAGCGTATAATAAATGAATTGTGTTACTATTTATTATTATTTCAAGAGTAACTTCATATTATTACCTTATTTATGTGTACCATAACAAAACTCTGCATTCGACTTAAAGTAAGTAGAGAAGAACTAAAGATACTGTTTAATTTGATTACACATGCTTTGACAAAGAAACTCAAATCATTATCCTCACCAATAAAAAATACAGAGATAATGCTAGTAGTCGTTTCGTAGTTCTAAATATATTCGCACTATAATGATGACAATTCAGTTTTAACGTCTCGGAATTTTAGCTTAATGGAACGTGAAATTATAATGCCTACAACTTTCTAAAATGATATCCTTGCGTCTAGCTGACTAGAAGATTATAAGTGACACTCTATACGATACAATGCTACTTCCCTTGTATTGTTTCTTTAAAACAATTTTCAGATATTTTTTTCACCTAATGTGATCAACCTATAAAAATGGAATGAGTTTAATTGATTAGTTTGTTGTCTCGTGTTAAGAAATTAATACTACTGCCAATAGTATTAACAACTACACCCGTAAAAAAGGATCGGGGACAGGACATTAGGATATCTTTATAGCCAAAAATTTAAATTTATTTTACTGTGCATTTTCCCTGTCAGCATGTATGTATTTCATTTTACGAGCTAAAGAATCAAATACTGTTTCTTATCTTACAAATATGTACGTATGCATACTAAATTGTTATCATTTTTTGCAACTCTTCACCTTCAGTTAGTCTGGCGAACACAGGCAATAAGAAGGGCCATCCCATCAAAAAAAAACTTAGGTGCATAGCTCAGCACGTAGGTATATTAAATAGCTAAAAGCTTTTCTTCATTTGGCTTGCACAATCTCTTCTACCAAACGGGCCAAACCAAGAATCCTCAAATCATCAACTACTTTGTGCCTCTACATGTTGACACATAATAATTTATGCCTCTCAGCTTATCAACAACAGTGACTGCCTAATGCAATATGAGATAGATATGGAGCCAAATGAGACATGTACACGCACGGGACAGTAAAATACAAATTATTGGTGGCTAGGCAACTTAATTGAAGAAATGTTGTAAAAAAATGTGGTAATTTGAAAAGTGACACACATATTTGAACTGTAAAAAATACAAAACAATGTGAAATATATATAAATTGAATGTACACAAATTTTTTTAGGTAAAATATTATCTAGTTCCTTGACAGAAAAGTTCCGTCGTTAGCGTTTAATTCAAAAAAATTTATTGGTTAGGTTGTCATGCAAAAGTAAATAGGAATCAGTTCGTAGCGGTAGATAACACGGTATCAATCAACGGGCTTTATAGCTCCAGCATGTGGAGTAGTCGGTTTCCCCGAGAGCTATATCATGAATCATGACATTATGCTACAAGTTTTTTGCGAATCAGTACTATCACTTAAAATTATCATCATAATAACAATAGAACTAGTCGGGGAAAGTCACCCCAGCACACTGTTTGCTATCACACACGATATGATAAATAAAGGATAAGAGATGTTGAAATAGGATTTTGGGTACATATTTGGTACGGCTCTGGTGTGAGTATGAGTATTACAGATATACACACTTTTCTAATTCAAATTAGTCTTGTTTATTGGTGTTATCGATCCGTTGCATTTTGATGAATACCATGACATGCACCGCAACGTGAACGTGTTCATTTATGGATGCCTTCGTTCTACACAGCTCATTATCTGCATCCTCTAATTTGTATCAAGTAGAGGATCAAATAAAAGGATAATATTAGAAATCACCATGAAATCTGATCACAAAAGGAACTCAAGATAAACATGACAATATATATATTCACGGAGAGTCTCATTTTAATTTTTTTTTTGAGCCGATGAAAATCTCCACGTAGCATTGCTATCTTCACAGTATCAATTCAGAGTGTGCACAGACCTGTGTCAAAACAAACCGTAGAATCATAATAGTATATATATTTTTTCTCTCATGTCATGACAATTTGGTCAGAATGAAAGTTGGATATGCCTGCTTGCGTTCATTCCTTGTTGACGTTTCAGCACGCAAAATAAATATTATTTTTTGTAACTTTTCAATTGCCAATTCTATATATGTACTTGAATAAATAAATGATTGATTTGTACAATTGTTAAGATAAGCTTTCCATCTAGGAAAACGTCAGAGTAGAGTTATCATCGCCAATACGGATGCACGTTTGCAATAAGCAGTGATAACGATAACTCTGGTCAATATAAACAAGGTTAATTTTTACTCTTGTCTGACACTGCTCTCCAAATTGGAAATCTAAATCTGTATGCTGAGGCGTATATATATTTTGGAACCTAAAGTTAAATCAAATCAAATGACAAACTATTGTTTTAGTTTGTAGGTACGTTCATATTCCACGATGAATGTAAATCATGTGCATTTCATAAATAAAAAAAATACATATAACATATCTGTTTGATAATCATAACTTCCCTTTACACTTCATTTTAACAAGGATCGGTGATAAGAGGGTTTCAAAAAGTGTCTCTTGTCCCTTTCGTCCGTCGGATGATGATAATACTGATTACAGGGCAACAAGTACCAAAACCACTATGTCATCATAATCATCCTCACAGAATTAAAATAACTACTTGGCCACTTCCTGCTTTATTGTACACGCAATCAAAGAAAAAACCGCAATATAATTCCGAATTCTACTGCTTCGAGTATGAAGCAGAACTAGTTTCTGCAGACAGACAAGCACGTAACAAAAAAACACAATAACTGAACTCGGCAAGGTAATACCTATAATGCAGCCAATCAATCCTTCATTGCGAAATGTGATAATATGCATAAAAAATCAACGAACTCAGGCAAAGCAACAAAAAGCAAATCATGAACCTCGACTGATTTTTACGAGAAGTAAGTACAAGTCCGTCCAACAGGCTAAGTTCTCTACACAGGTGGAAAAAACAGAAGCATTTTCTATACAATACATTTTATCGCCCCCCTCTCGTTATCATTACAACGGCAAAGCTCACCTGTCAATTTTAAAGATATTTTTTGGCACAGGACAGTTACCAGGAAAGGGTTATGATTCATATCATTCATTTTCTCTCTCTCTCTCTTTTACTACATCTCTCTACTATTCAACTATTGTCAAATTCCGATAACCAACAATGTCCTGCTACACAATACTCTCTAATTTGTGCAAGTCCCTATGCAAACTGAAGTATTTCTAATTCCTTTTTCTAATGAATTTATTTTTGAACTGTTGCGCTTTCCTTCCTTTACGCGTACTTATACAAAAATCTAGAGATGACTTGGCATGAATATGCACATCATCACAAATACACAGTTTTTTTTCTTCATATTTACCTTAAAATTCATTAAATTAGCAATTTTTTTCTCGTATATATGTATGCATTATGCTTACTTTGCTACTGAAAAAAGAAGAGTTTAAAATTTTTATTTGAATAAATACCTATTAAAGTGAGTACTTGATGTGTGCCACTAAACGATGTCAACTCCTTGTGATGGTCATGTTGATGATGTTGATGTAGTGTATTCACCACTACTCTCTATATTATCTGTAGGCATTCCCATTATTGCATCACATTCTTCAGTCAGTAGCAACAACAACAATTCGAATTGTGATTTTCACATTAGCAACTATGCCAAAAGCAGACATCACAAGGTAAAAGTTTTATTCACTTCATTATTATGCATTGCTGAGTTGTCACTTAATTTCTGTTTCACTTTGTACAAGCAGTAGCGAACTATAATACTCTCCTCACTTCATGGTCGTTGTCGTCATGGCACGGTAGATACTTTTAGATGATATTATTATTACATACATAATAATAATAATATTAGATACTTAGAAAACTCTCCTCAGATATTGTACTTAATATCCATCTCTGTGTATTTATCTATATATGTGATATGATTTTTTTAAATAAATTTTTTTATGAATAGCTAGAACACATTCTATTTTTCATTCACACACTTTCAACAGGCAAATAAAAAAATGGAATACGAACAGCAATCCCAACTTTTTGTCTCCGTCACGCAAAATTCTCCTCTGATAAAGTGATGATAAAACTTTATGATTTCTAACAGCAATATAAGAGATTAACTATAAATCGTTCTAATCCGCGGAGCATTCTTATTCAACACACATTATTGTTATGATCATTGCCACTGCCGACATTTTATTTAGAATACAAGACGTGGTAGTAATAATAATAGTAAAATAATAATAATAACATCAAAGTCGTGTCACATTGAAGCACACAATCACCATTTGTATTACTAAAATAAAATAAAAACTGAGAGCATGAACTATTTCTTCGCTGATGATGGTTAGTACTTTACTATCCAATTCACATTAACAACAAGAGCAAATCTTTTGCCTATTCATTGGTTAGACACGTTGCACTAATGGGAAACACACGATGATCATATAAGAAAAGACTCTATATATTATGAGCTTGATAAATGCCACCATTTACGGTTATGTAGCAACGTAATATATAAATGTGTGTATCAAAAAGTATCTTTTTTTACCAGAAATCAATTAACCTATGTGTCCATTTTGTGTGATCCATGACACAAGCTGTAATATCAGTAGGATAAAGTTTGCGCAAGTGTTAGCACTTGTTTATTTGGAAGTTATCTTTTTTCATGAGATGATTCATTTCTTTGATGGGTAAATGCAATCATGCTTCCTCTCCCGTACAAACATGTCGTGTTGTACCTTTCTTCGTCAAGCTTTATTGCTTTATTGACAAGTTCTCTAATAGGACTTCAGAGCAGCCATAAAAGAACCGATGCGATGATGATGCTCATATATATTTTTTGTATAATGAAAAATACATGAAACTCCACTACTCAAAAAGGAACAAGAACTAAATAATTTGTAAGAATCCCAGCAAAATCCATACAAGTTTTAGCCTTCTCAAAGCTTAAAACCATAATATATTATCCTCTATATGAAGTATTGTTTGTAGTTACTAGAAATAATACACGGTTTTCCAATACCCGAAACACTTCAACAAATCACACAAGAATTCTTTTCCATTGAACTAAACAAAAAAAAACTTTTGAATCACAAAACTGTGATAATTTTTTACAATGTCAAATTATTGGTCCGTCCATCAAATAATGTCAGCTACAATAGTAAAGAGTACCCTACTTACAAAAAAAGCTATAACAAAATCGTTCTCTCTAACAATTCACAAGACACCAAAAAAATATTCACAATCACAAGAGAGTACATTTACGGAAGCGCTTCGAGAGAATTAACACATAGGTCCACAAGGGATGATCTCTCATTGTGGAATGAGCTTTAGATGCTTAAAGAAAGGCCACCTTGTCAGTATGCTATGCTGTGGGCTCACACCAGTGTTAATAATGATAACAGCGTTTGAAGTTTGAATACCTATGCATAGGTATGTTTTTTTTTGTATGTAC